>JAOXJP010000012.1:11749073-11762409 GCA_025762735.1 Platanus orientalis | reverse complement strand
CCTAACCTATCATAAAAACCAATTTAGATTAAAGAAAAACTTTTCTAAATATTATCAACCTAAATTCTCAAAGAAATATTTCCCAAAGAAATCAACTACTCCTAAAAACAACAAATGCTATAAATGTGGAAAATCTACTCATTTTGCAAATAAAATTCATCTAAAAACATTCAAGAAAAAGATTCATGAGTTAAAGATAGAAAATCAGAGTAACAATGAACAAACTTAGTCTTCTAATAAAGATTGCCAATGCCATTGGCATCTACCAAAATATTTTACAAAATAATCAGATATTCCTTCTATTAATGTCCTAACAAATCATCAAAAACTATTTTTAGAAATGATAGACAACGTAAAAGACGTCAATCTCAAAAACAAATACTTAAAAGAAATTCTAACACATCAAGAAAATCCAAAAAATCAAAGTTCTAAACCACAATTTCATAAGATGTCAGAATTTTTCGGGTCATTCACAATGCAAGATGTTTATAAAAGAATGACTATTCATCTAACCCCGGTTACACTCAATTCACTACAACATCAAATTAATCCATTAAAAACTGAGATTCAATTCTTAAAAACTCAATATACTAACTTACAAGCTAGCTCTTCTAATAAGCCATCCAATACAAATGCTGTAGATATAGACAAAGAAATTGAACAATTCTTAGGAGAAATCATTAAATATAAATTTTAAAAATAGTACACCAAGATTTTTCTCAAACTCCCACCTTTTTCTACCCATTTCACTGCTCTGACATCAATTGTATCCAAGAAGGAATTATACCCTCTAAATTCTGTGAATATGCAAATTCTTTAATTTCTATAGCTATTGGTAAATCACATACTATAAATTCTAAATTAACCAATGCTTATATTTGTAGAAACAAAACCTATTTCCATCTCTCTGTTGTTATTGTTAAAGATTTACAATAAGAAATGATACTAGGTACTCCCTTTTCTCTCCAAATTTAGCTTTTCAACATTGACACAAATGGACTAAAAGCTATCAATCAAAATAGTATATTTAAATTTATTCAGCCTCCTAAAACTAGGATAATACAACAAATAAAAACCCACCTATAATCCAAAGAAGCCCAATTAAATTTTGTCAAACAAGATACCTATAATTTAAGGATATATCAAAAGCTAGAATCCCCTTATTTCAAACAACAAATTTTAGAATTTTTTAGAAGAACTCATATTATCAAAATAATCACTATTATTGTTAAAAGACCATTTTCTGTAAATTTCAAAGTCATTTTTTAAATATGAGTATTAACTCTTTTTCTAGCCCTTTGTGCAGGAATATTGAAAACCATTATGATGAGGATAAAACTATTAAAACAAATCCTTAGAATAACATTGTTATATAGCATAAAACACAGGATTTTTGGATTATATATAAATTATGTGGTTATTGTAATTAGACTTTCTTGAGGGGTAAAGCTTTTACGTCCCCCCCCTCTTTCCCAGCTACTTTTTCTTTCTCCAACAATAAGATCTTGGGGTACCACCCTTTGTTAAAGAAAATAAAGGAAAAAAAGAAAAGAAGAGATGACTCCATGTGTAGTTACAGACATGGGATGAATCTTAGAATCATTAGAGAATATTACATTACACTCGATTTCAAGTAATTAAAATTCGATCATTAATCAATAAAACATTAATGTCTAGGCACTTAAAATGCCAATTTTTTGTGTGTTAGGCTTGCATCTAAGTAAGGGAAATGTCTACTTTGGCTTATAATTCATATCCATACAAACAAATCATTCATAGCACAACTCAATACTCATTATATGAATTCCAAAATTAGGAACCTTTTTGTTGCAATACTAGAGAAATTCCACACTTTAATTAGGCTTTTTTCCATAAAGGTGTTTAAGGATAAATCCGTCAACATTTGGAGGGAATTGATTACTTATTTTGGGTGGTGTGGGGGGACAATCATGTGTAGACTACAAACTATGCAGTTGTACATAATAGTTTTGTTTTTTGCACTTTCCTTCATCTTGTACAGTTATGTTAAAGATTGTGCTTACACCTTAATAAAATCATTTGTTATATCCAAAACAAAAAATTCTTGGAAGTTCTTAAATTATGTAAAAGGATCCAGGGAAAGTAACGGTACTAGAGTGAACATACTTCCTGTATTCTGATGGAGGCACTAGTTTCCGCAACAAAGAGACCATGACGATGGTTGATGTTAGGTTGTCAAGGACTGAACTAAGGAAAAAGGTCACAAAACCAACCTGTGAAGTACTTCATCAAATCAGTCAATCAGCTTAGAAAAAAAAAAACAAAAATTTAAACAAACTGCCCATGGAATAAGGCTATTACGGAGATCTTAAACTACCAAAAGGATATTAGCATCAAATAGATCTATGGAGCTTCACTGAAAAGTTAATAATGGGAAACAGAATGGTTACAATAAGCAACTAAGAACTTCATCCAAACAGAAGTCCTGACCATACATAGCAATTTAACATATGGTACAGGACTGGTTTGGGTATCATTTAAATTCAACAATCAAAGATTTGGTCAAATACCACAAGAACGTAAAAAATGGCTGGGGATAAATTCATGTTTATTACCATTTAGCATTAAATTTTGGGACCAAAAGTTCAGTGTATACATAATATGTTCAGTATATGCATATAAAAATAAGTATTTATGAAAAACATCAAGTGTAGATAAATATATAATATTCAATATCATTGAAGATGTATTTTTAAAGATCAGAATAAAAAATAATAATTTTCATATATAGGGGGGGGGGGACATATTTTTGCCACTTATTTAAGTTGTTCTGCATATAATATGTTTTCTATAAAATATGCAAACTTAAGAAGTTTTCAACATCCAGTAGAAACACACACTTTGACAGCTATGAGCCTCCATTTGCATCAAAGATCTTGCCCATGATATTAAAACCAATAGCATAAGATATGAGTTGTGAATTTCTAGTCCCTACTTGCGTAAAGTAGGCAAAATGGATGAAAAAATAATGCAATTTGTTCTAAGCTGTGAAACTATTTGCAATTCAAAATCGTATTTAACAGGTAAGCTCAAAAGTTACAAGTATTGTAATACCACTGGGTGTAATAAAATTGAAATATTATTAAAAAAATTTAATTAAAAAAAAAAGGGAGAAGAAATATATTTGGTTCAATCATAAGTTACGATATTTCATCATCTACCATGAGTATTTACAAGAACATGTATATTCAATAACCTCTAGAATAAGCTCTATTTGTGACCTTTTCCAGTTAAGAACAACTCCATCTATCCTAGCTTGTTGTTCCTACATGTATGTTCGATATAGGAGTTTAGGATCGATTCCAGTAGTAAGATCTGAATTTAGTAATATGACCTCGGCAATTTCTTGTCCATAGAAATTTTTTTTATAAATTTGCTCAGCATCTTTTCCAGTTTCCCCAATAGTCATCAGGCTTGAATTGTTGGTACCAAAAAATGGATAAATTATTCAACTGTGATGGGAAAAAGGACAAACTGTCAAAACTTACACTGCTATTGCAACTGCCACAAGAATATATTTTTTAGGGAAAGCAACTACATTAGTTTCATTCAAGAAACTAATTCCAATAAAGTAAAACATTGGACATCAAAAAACCAATTAGCTAGAAAAAGCTTATATGTTTTGGAGAAGAGATTAATACTTTGTTATCCGTGGAATAAGTAGAAACAAGTGTTCATTCGATATCAAGTTTATGTCGAACAATCATAACACATGCCAATGAGACAAATGAAGAACGTGTGAATAGAGCCATGATAACTAAATTATGGACCACTCACCACCCAAAGGAGGGTCCTTGGATTCCGAGTTGTTATATTGTCAGTAACCAGTTTAAATCCTTGATGGGCATCAATTATCTCTACAATGGTCATTGCGCCAAGCAAGAAAAACACAATTTCACTGACTTCCGCAGATGCACGGGTTAGCTCTCCAACAGCTATATCAGTTGAAGGAGCCTACACCAGAAAATATGAAAACCACATACAAAGAAGTTATAAGAGATGCAACCTGACCATAGAATATGGATATACCAGAGTTAACTCAAGGTTGAAGCAGTAGCATGTTGTCTAAGAGGGAAAAAGTAGAAAGCATCCAATTTTCTTCAGCAACCACAGCAATTGTTAAAACATTGAAGGTGATGAATACAGTGCCATGATTTTCGATCTGAATTGGAGATGTCATAACAGTTGTTACCAAATACCATCTTTTTACAGTGAATGAAAATAGTCACCAACAACATGAAGATTAGAATACAGTTTGAGATGGCATCATGCAGTGCATGTTCTGTCTTGCTTAATATAGACAAAGACAATTTTTGTTTACAAAAGAAAGAACAGTTAGCTGGAAAATTAAGTGCATATGGGAAATGGTAATCTGAGTGTGTCGTCTAGATCCCTCGACTAAACGATCTTCCCTATTTCAGCCACTCAGAGACATTACATGCAATATTACTTGAAGTTTGCCAGGTTGTCTCTTGCTATCCACGGACTCAGCAGCATTTCAAAAGGTTGACCATCAAATCGATTAATAATCAACCTTTTCATGATTTAAACTTTAATTTCTTAAATTTCCACAAAGAGGGATTTCTTTTGCCATGTGCCTTAGGGCCGTTGAGCTGAAGTTTGCCACATGAATAGAGGATAATGTGGGCAAACATGTGGAGTCCTTTTGGGAAGTCACCTCAGCTGCAAAGTGTAAAATTCCCATGGTTATCCATATCCCTTTGCTAGATGACACAACTACCAAAACCATCTATACATAAAATCCTCTACTGTTCTTGCACTGTCAGTCCCAAGCCCAGGTACAGGAACTTGGTGTAAGGTAGGCAGCTGGCATAAAATCTTTAGTCAAACCCATATAAACATGAACCCCAAAAATCCATTATTTTCAAGCTTATGCTAGCAAATTAGATATGGCCCTAGATAAAGTGGATTGGCAGAACAAGATTCATGTTGTGGCCAAATAGTAGGGGTAAGGCCTTGTTGTATGTGTGTGTGTGTGTGTCTGTGTGTGTGTGTGTGTGTCGAGAGAGAGAGAGAGAGAGATAGGGGGCATTGTAAAGATAAACTGTAATATGAAAGTATATAATGCAAGGGCAGGAAGATTTTGACGATTAATGAGTGATAAGTACTGAAATGCAAATTGCATGCTTACAACAAACTGGTGGTCAGATAGTTTGTAGATTATGGTTTAAAGAACAAAATGGTTGTTTCATTTACACTACATAGCATTACAGAAACTTACACTGCTAGCGATGTGCAATCCTATTCAAGTACAATAATGCCAATTTTGGGAATACAGCAGATGAACCATCTACTGGATTGGACATAGCCCAAAAGTTACTGCAATCAGAGTTCCCAACTATTCAAATGAATACCATTCTGACAACTGAAAGGAGTAACCACTATTGTTAGAAAACATCTACAACGAGGTTTGATCAGATGATTGGGAACATTAAGAAATACTGTGCCTGATCTAATAGAAGGCACATCAAATGGACAGTCTGGACACTGGATCAACATTAGAGGCACAGACTGGACATTGATTAGGAGATCTGTGGGATTTCTGTAATATTAAGCAATAAAATATCAGCCATATATTTATATAGGACCAATATTCCACTTGGTTATAAATTCTTTTCATGTATACATTCTTTCTCTTTTTTTTTTCTTTTTTTTTTTTTGTCTTAAGTAAGCAATCAAAGACAGAGAAAACATAAACTTATATGTTTCCAAATTGAACTTTGAAGCTAAGACTAACATAGAAACATGGTGGTCATGCCATAAACCGTTCTATAATATTCCTTCTTGTACATTTGTAAGGAAGATAATCCCACAATTGAATTACTGTGAACACCCTCAAGTATAAAAATGCTTAAGTTAGCCACCAAAATAATACTGCTACCATAAGCAATAGATTATGATAGTCTTTCACGAATTCTTCTTTTTTTTCAAAGTATAAGCAGACGTATAGTCTTTGCAAACGCACTTGTCTGAGATGGTAAGGTCCCGTATTACTGACTGAAAAGTCTTGAGTTCCAAACCATTTTACACCTTCAAGTTACTAATCCTGTCAAATACAGGCTTACCTAGAGGCAACACCAAAAATACCAAGAAAACCATAAAATAGGGAAATATCACATTTCTATCAAAGCAGGGCTACTATAATTTGTTAATCAGGTTCAACCTATAAAGAGCCAAAAACATTAAATATGGAGAGTTTTCAAATGTAAAATGATTGTCCAAGAAAGCTACATAAGTCATGATAGACCAAGGAATTGACAAAACTAAAAACCATGCTTTGACTTGGATCCGTCAGGACTTTCTAAGTTTCTAACTCCTAAAAGATGGAAACTCGTCAACCAAGTTATATGAAAGCTGTTGAAGGAAACAGAGCTAAGGGGCCAGCCACATGTCGACTTCTCTCCTCCCACCTAAAATCAGGTTCTTCAGATGGATGGTTATGCTTGATATATTGATGCTAGAGTTCAGAATGTTGAGGTTAAGCTTGCTTCTAATTATTCTTCTTGTTTCCATCAATGTACCGTAAGAAAGCAGTGGCAGCAAGGAATCAGGTTGGTTTTTTCAACATTAGAAGTAGAAGTGACTCATGCCATTACTCAAAGGTTGTTGCAGTGGATTAATCAATGTAACTGTGAATCAATGGTGGGAAGAAGGTGCTTGGTTCCAAAGATTATACAACACAAAAAACAAGAAAGCCTTACCCAACTTCTTGGGGTCGGCTACACAAATTTTGTTCCTCCATGCCACTCATATCTAGGGCCATATCTGCCATTTAGTCAAAAGCACCCATGTTTCCTCAATACTTCAACCCAAGTTAATTTGGGCTTCCTCTTGCCCTTTTAAGACCTTCAATTTGCACCATCTCACTCCTTCTCACTGGTGCAGTCATTGGTCTTCGTCACACATGACCGAATCATCTCAGTCAATTTTCCCTTATCACCTATTGATGCTACACCTAAGCTCCCACGAATGAATTCATTTCTTATTCTTTCCTTTCTAGTCTTGCACTCATCCATCTGAAAAGCCTAACCTCAGCCACTCTCATTCTTTGTATGCATTGTTTCTTGGCTGCCCACAATTTTGCCTCATAAAGCGTGGCTGGTCTTATAGCTGCCTAATAAAAATTTCCCTTTAATTTTAGTGGTATTTGTTTATCACATCATTCCCTAAGAACCTCTCTACTTGATCGACACTGCTCTAATTTTATGAGCAACTTTCTCTTCTTTTCTTTTTTTTTTTTTTGATGAAAAGTTCCTCTTCAATAATCTCCCTACTTATGGATAATTGAATCAAATTAATGAAAATAGGATCCATAGATTATCATACAGAAAATTTGAAAAGAACGTAACCTCAGGGTCTCCAGAGGGAAATGTTGCCTGTTGGATCAAATTACTAAAAAATAGCTTCACACACACACACACAAATGTTGCATGTATACACACACTATAATCAAAGGTATAACCGTATAACACTTATTGATGGGACTGCATCTGCAAGGAAAACTTCAAGGTATTTATGCCAAAAGTGATTCTCTTACTTGGTTCAGACTATTAAGTCTTCACCTAGCTTTATCGTTAATTCGCTATAGTATAGATGACCAAATTAATCTCTTTGCTTGGAAACCTTAATGCCACTACTAGCTAAGCTTACAGGGGAAGTAATTGTTTAGCTAACAGGGGCTGCAATACGATTGGGTTATCATTTATTTCAGCTATGGATACTTTTCCCCAGACTGCTAAGGTGGCTCTTTTTCTTTTGATTAAGGGAGTTTGCATTTAACAAAAAAGCAGATTCAAACAAAGATAATGATTGTAAAGCTGCTTTCAGTTGCTCAAGGTTTGGCTGTTCTCTTTCTATATCAAAGGTTGTGAACCCAAAGAGATTTCTACTCCCATCTTTTGTAATTAAATTTTCTCTACAGGGCAAAGCTTTCAAGAACCTTGTTTCCTTGTTTGAATTGAACTGGTAAGAATATACACACATACATATATATGTGTGTGTGCCTGTGTGTGTGTGTGATGTGAAGAGTTCCACTTACCTAAAAGGTAAGGCATAAGGTGTAAGCCTTGAGGCATGAAGTGTAAGCCTCATGAGCACGGCTATTAGTAACTAAATACATATAATATGTGACTTTCATTTAAATAAGAAAAAAAAAACAAAGATGAAATACCTAACAAATATGAAAATAAATATTTTTAGAAGGAAATACATACCAACTGAAGTGTTTCTATAAACAAACTAAAAGATAAAAAGAAAAGAAAAGTCTTAATGTCGTGACAAGAACATTAATTGGATTTATGAAGCATAAAGCCCCAACATTTATGGTGTGAGATATGTGCATCAAGTGCATCATGTGCCTCACACTTAAGACGTAGGCCTAATACCTCGAGGTGTTTTCCTTTACCCCCACCTCAAGGCAAGCACACCTTTAAAACGATATACATACATATGTGTGTGTGTGTGTGTGTGTGTGCACTAGGATTATAAATAAAGGGATTCTACTCATAAAGTGTTGTAAATGTGAGAAACAAATATCTGAAATGGGTCTAAACCTTAAAACCAATATAATAAAAGTTCATATTTCTTGTGGTTGAGTGATGTGGGAGCAAAATATTTTTCAAGAAAAAGAATTTGGAAGATCATGGTTAGGCCTAAGCCCAAACCTACCGGAAAGGGCCCTAGAATCGAAGGAATGATTAAGTGGCATGCTTGTAAAGCTTTAGGGTAGTTTCCAAGAGATTCTTCTTATTTTAGAATTAGTTTATTTGGGTTTATTTTATTTTTAGGGTTGTTTCCAGAAAGTTTTAGGGTTATTTTATTTTGGAATTTATTTAGTTTAAGTTGTGTTCTTTTGTAACTAGGCCCTAAAGGCCTTGGAAAGGGTAATTAGTAAAGATAATCAAAAGTCTTTGTATTAAGGGTTAAGTCTAGGGTCTTAGGTGCACTATTAAAAAGTTGGAGTCCTATTTGGTTTAGGAGTCTAGTGGTCCTAGTTTACAAATAGAATAGGTTATTAGGTTGTAATCAATTTTGATATTGAAATAAAGATTGATGAATTTTGAATTCCACGTGTGGGAAAGTATCTCTCCTTTAGCCGTGGGCTCGCATTCTCTTTCCTCTTTTCTTCTTCTCTTCCACAAGTAATAGGTATTTTCCCTCTCTTCTTTTCTCTTCTCTCTTTCTCCACATCTAATCATTCTTTCTCTTTTCTCTCTTAATTCTTGATATTTTCTTTTATTTCTTGCATTTATTTTATTTCCTTTAATTAAAGAAACAACAAGATTCATCAAGAACCTCACAAGATTCAATCTTGTTGGGTTTTCTTGATCCTAAACTTAAAATCAGACCTAGTTCTTCTTTCCCTTTGCTGTTTTCTCTCAAGAACCACTAAAAACCAATTCAAGATCCACCCTTTACCAATTTTCTGGTTTCTTGATTAAATAATATCTGCAGGTCTGAGTTTTAAAGATTTAATATACCTAGAGACCTTAGAATTCGATGAAATTTTGTATGAGAATCCCTCTAAGGGTCATCTAACTCCTTGTAAAATTTCACAAAATTTTGACGTGCCGTAGAGGTATTTTGGTAATTTTGAGATTTTGTCCTGAAATTATATAATTACCCTTCTTGGTCCTTTCTTCCTATTTTATTCTCTTTTTTAATTCTAAACCTTCCTATTTTATTCTCTTTATAAAAAAATAAAAAAAAAAACCTTCAAATTCCTTCTCTATATCTCTATTCTCTGATTTTCTAAATTTTGTGGCTACTTGTGATTTTAAAGTTCAATTCTTGGTAGGGCACATTGATATCTTGCTTCCGCATTGTTACTTTGTTAACTACTTGAGGCTTTTGGGGATTATCCTGCATCAGTGAGTTATGATGAATTCATCAGATTAACACTTTATTTATCCACATATATTAATTTAGTTTTATGCAACACAAAAATAAGCTAAATTTAAAAGAAATATGGGACACATTACAACAATATCATTAATATTTCAAGAAGCTAATTTGAATCTTACTCCAATACTTCGTATGACCCATAAGCTCACAGCCATCAATAATGCAACACCACTTTTGTTGAAGGCCAGAGATTCTTCAAAGATTATGCCCGCATATCCTAATCCAAATACCAATGCCATGGCAACATCCTGTACCATATGATTCTTCAGATCAATTCCACAATGTGCAATAACATGCATATCTATATACTTAGAAAAATTTAACCTATAAATAGAAGCATTGGTACAGCTAGAAAGAAAACAAGCCATTACAAATGATCCACAACACTTCTGAAGAGTCACACAACAAGAAAAGGAGCAACCTGGTTGGCAGCTACCCAGGAGTGATTAATTGCAACTGCACCTGCAGCAGCTGATGCAAGAATTGCAAGAGCCTTGAACAAGTCAGTCTTTGGCTGGTAAGTGGCTTGAAAATCTTGCGAGCTCATTTCATCAACTGAACATAAAGGATCACATGTTCCAGATCTAGGAATCAGTTCCTGCTGCAATATGAACACGTTACTACTGTTTTAGAGAATGAAGTTTCATATAGAGTGCCATCATTTCCAACACTATAACATCAACAGAAGATAAAAGATATCGATGTTATAACACATGGGTATGTATACTATAGCTGTAAACTATCAACTAAAAAATGTATACTATAGAAGTACTACAGCTTCAGTCCATTGGATTGAGAGAGACCCATAATATAATTCACCTTTTAATGAAGTTTTGGTTCCCCACTTCAATGGTTTGAAGTCTATTTACTATTATCTAAAATTAGTACTGAAAATTAAATAATTGGAAGATAATAAATAAATAAATATCCTACACAACTTAGACAATTGATTTACAACACTGTATAGGAAAGCAATGAATGCAAGGGCTTGGGTGAACAAGTATTCTGCAGTTTCCCACAATCTATTGCTTGGGTCCTTCTGAATGAGTGATGAGGAATACAGCAGCCAGAAAGAGGTAGAAAACTTATCATTCTTCAGCAAGCAGTAATGCAGCAATCCAGCAGTCGCTTCCCCATAGTTTAGCTGTAGTTTAGTTATCGAGTGAATATAGATTTGGATGGCCTGCTCCATCCCAAATTCCCAATACCGCATGAAGAACTGTTATGCAAAACCAGCAGCTGCTATATGCACATATTTTCAAATGGGTAAAGACGAGGGATGAGATCATCACATGTGATCTCATAATCAGCTTCAGGAATGCAGCAATTTGACCCAAAAAGATACTAAGTTTAAAAGACTTTCCAAACATGGATAACTTGTCCAAATTATCTAAGTTTCAGTGTATACTGACAAAAGTGAAGCAGGGATTATAAAGAGAAAAACACCGCAATAAGGACATCAAGTAGAGAAGAGGATTATACAGTCGAGTGAACAAATAATAAGAAATTGATAGGAATAAATAACCAAACTTTCTATAAAGGGGAAAAACTGTAGGGTATTTGAATGATTTCGAAGTAATTTGAACTAATCATAATGAAATTGAGAATGGGTTGGGAGAATAGGAAAAATCGGGTATAAGTGTTGAGCATAAATTTTAAATTAATAGAAGAAATCAACATTAGGGATGATAATAATGGAAATTTAGCAAATAAGATGAAAGAGAAAAAGGAAATAAAGGATAAACCCAGTGGAATCTGCTACATTGGAAGAATCAGCACTAAGAGGCTAAGTGATGAGGACATCAGGTCCAGAGGTACTTTTCAGACATATTAGAGGCAACGAAGGAGGTCCGGGCCAATACTTTGGTTCGGATAGGGGCCCACACGATTCTTCCAGACTTGGGGACTTTAGTTTTTATGTTTAAGATTTATTTTCATTATTTAGTAGTGGTTTATTTATTTGTTACACTTTTATTTACTTTTCTTTGTAGAGGGTATAGATTTGAGGGTATTTTAGTTCAAAATTGTCTGATAGGGAATATTTTGATCTAATGGTGTGTTTTAGGGCCATTTTAAGGGGAATTTATCTGATTGGGGTTATTTTGGTCTAAAGGACCTATTTTTGTATCACTCTAGGTGTGGAAATCTTTATAAGAGCTCCAACATGCCTCCTTTTCATTTTAATGAAGGAGAAATTTTATAAAAAAAAAAATGTGTGGTCTTCTCTCTTGGTTTGGCTAGAGCTTGAAGAAACCCTAGAAAGAGGTTTGGGAATTCCCAAGTTAACAGTGGTGGTGGAGGCCAACCCCTTCTCTTTGGGTTAAAAGGAATTTATGCTTCTCATTTCTTCAATATTTTATATTTTCTCTATTTTTCATAATCTGAAAAATTTATCAGCTTTGGAGTTTTGATTCACCATCTCGAAGGACTGAAGTTTTGATGAGTTTCGAACACACTAGAGTGTTCAACACTGCTGGGCAACACACATGAAAGTGGAGGACTTTGATTTTCTTCAACACCCTAGGAACTCCAAAAGGAATTCCTAGAGTGGGGTGGCACACCTATAAATCTGGGTAGATTTTCGCCTTCATCAATTGGGATTGTTACTCTTGGTTTTGAAGGGATCAATGTGGAGGGTTTTGCTAGGACACAACAAAGGACTTCAGCGATTACAAAATCTAGGTGTTCTCTTTAATTTTCAGCACTCTTTTAATGCCCTATTTGAGTAGTTTTAGGTGGTTGTGTTGGCATATTATGGTGGACTGTTTTGGCTATTTTTCTGGGCATTCTATGGACCTACAACCCATGTTTTGTCGGGTTATTTATTCTCTAAAGTAAATGTTTACCATCTCTTACAAACCCCTAAAGTTTAGCCCACTAACTCCTATTATTTGAACCACTTAAATTTTGATACTCTCCACATGTTTGATTTTTCTTTTGAAAAAGTAAAATATATATTAGCCAAATCAACAAACAACCATTACAAATAGCATGAGAAATGCTAACATGGGAGCGACAATAATAACAGGAAATGCTAACAAGAAAGGAAAATGGACCGGTCCCACTCAAAGATTCACATCCCAAGGGGGGCCCATTTCCTAAGCTAGAAGAGAAACACCAATCGTGCAGACGGCATAATGCAGTGTCCAACACCTTCCTGGGATGATGCAAGGAACCATCGAAAATTTTTCTATTCCATTCCTCCCAAACCGCCCACCACCTACCACAATCACTCCGCTTCAGACTCCTCTGTGTGGGCCAACAAGTTAACAAGCATCTCACCGAACCCGGCTGCACCCATTCGACACCAAAGCTACTCAAAAAATAGGACCAAAGCGCATGCACCCACTTGCAATGGAGAAAGAGATGAGAA
>JAOXJP010000012.1:11732619-11745174 GCA_025762735.1 Platanus orientalis | reverse complement strand
GGGGAGATCTATTTAGGGCTTAGGGGTAGATATAGGATTTTTTAATTTGAGGGGGGGCAACTGGTCCCCCCTGCCCCTACGTGGCTCCGCCACGGCTTTTGGGCCTTTTTCGTTCAAAGAAAAGATCCCCCTCCAGAGTTTTAAAGTTGGTGATGAATATAGAGAAAGCATCTTAAGAGAGAACACTTTTTTCCAGGAGAGCTTCAACAATGCACGGTTGGCTTTTTGTGTGAAAGATGATTTTCAAACATGGATAACCTAGTTCACTCAGATTTGGCCACCTCAGTTATTTATAAACTACAATGTTGATCAATGGCGGAGAATACTATTGATTATCTGTGTATTTCCTGATGCAATCCATCTTTTTACTATTTTCATGTGGATTGATCTTCAGCGTATAGTTTTTAGGTTGTAGTGGTTGATTATGAAGCATGCACTTATGACCACATAAATGATCAAGATGGCAGGAGCCATGAAAAAGCCAGGACATGTGGAGATTCATGTCAAGGAAGACAGTTTTATTTTCACTGTTGAATCTACTTGTGCAATCTAAGATCACCAGTTTGGAGGATGCAATGTAATCCTTGAGCACTGGATGCAATTTGCTAAATGGAGGATACAAAAGGAGCTGATGATAATTTAGGTGAACCAGTGAACACATGTGACGAGATGATCATCTTGTTGACTGGCTGTACGTTTGGAATTGGAGAAGGTGATGATCAGTTTGATGAACTGGATTCACTCATCTGACTGCAAAGATGGTGGATATGATTTAAAGTTGATGGAATGTAGTGTTCACTTTTTCTCATGCTTTCATCTTCTGACACTGATGTAGGATAAATAGAAATAGCTACTACATTCATGTGCTATGCTTGCTTGACCAGCTGTTCTTAGTTGCATAATATCTGTCTTATCTGAAGCAGTTTATGCATATTATGCTATCTAGATTTAAAATTTGTTTCTTGTGGACATTACAAGCTTTTGGATGGCTTCTATCTTTCACTGCTAGGTTTGCCTTTCTTAATGTGACAGCATTTTACTTGGATAACCTCTTTTAGATTTGAATACCTCTATCTTGATATGCAATGCATGCTTGTCGAGTATAACTCTTTTAGCATTCCCACATGTGCATGTTCGTCTTTAACTGTGTAATATGCATGTCAATGTTATTCTCTATTTGAGGTACCGATATATTTCTGAGAGGGCAATTGACTTATTTTTTTGTGTGACTAGAGGATATCCATGCGTGTATGTTTGCCCAATACCCACTTTTGAAGTAGAGGTTTGCCTTAAAAACATCTGCATTGGTATACAGTTGAACTAGAGGATATTTGGGCTTCGCCTTTTATTTGATCAATATTTCTCTTTGTTGAAATTTTATGGTACAATTGTTGCTAATGTGTACCCATTGTTTTGGAAAGGGTGATATGGATTCTTGGATTTAAAAATTGACATTATATTGCCAATCATATAAGGATTACATATGTTTTTGTTGAACATAATTTAATTCTTCTTAATATCAGTGATTCTGTGCATATATCAAATGAAAGTTATTGTCAAGCTGCATTATTGATCTTAAGTTTGCAGGTTTACTATTTTTGCAATTTGATGTGATTTCGTGTGAGTATAGTTAATTATATGGTATCCTTTACTAAAGTAATTTATTAAATTTAAGAATTAATATATAAAAACAGAAAATATTTTTTAATAGATAACAGGAAATTATATGTAAATACCATATCGGTTATTAATTATGTGGCACTCTGTTCTACATCATGGCGTAGTATCATGAAGTAACTAGCTGCTCTCATTTGTTGTCAAATGAGCACATGGCACCAGATATGGCTGATGTAAGTAGCGACTGGAGTTGGTGTTCTCAATTTGACATGGGTGCGAGCATTGAAAATGATTCAAGGCTTCTACTGCAGGATTCCATTCCAGGTGTGCCGAAACCCTCTCTTTATGTTACATATAAATTCTACATGTAGAAATTCAAGAATGTGCGAAAAGTGTAATTGGTTATTATCATCTTGCAAAAGTCACCTAGAGGCAATTAACTAAATTCTATTTGGCCGTGCCTGCAATTTTTTATTATATTTACATCAAATTTGGATGTCACCTATATTTTTTGTAGTTTGGAAGAACAAGGCATGAGTAGCTCGGCTCAGTTTGGAGCTTAGCTCCTCATGAGCCTAGCCTGACCCTGGATTTGAGCTTGCTTGCTAAGCGAGCCTGTGCTACACTTCACTAAGCTCAGCTCACTAAAAGCACGGTGTTGTTATATATGTGTGTGTGTGTGTGTGTGTGTGTTGGGTTAATGATCCGTCATTAGACTATTGGATTGTTTCTTTTTTTCTTTGTTTGGTTGATAAGCCGAGCCTGAGCTTCACATTCATGTGATGAGCCCAAGCTGAGCTGGGCAAAGCTCGGCACGTTGCCACCCCTATAATGGAGTGAAATGGAACCATCGGAACAAGAAAGTTTTAAGAGCTATTAAGGTCCAAAGCGTCTATGGAGAGTGAAAGCCCTTAGGATTTGGTGCAACCACCTGAGGTCAGCCTAAGGTGAGACTGACATCAGTGACCAACACATCAATGTTGAAAAGTGAAATGCATCCCCCAAAAAGTCACTTTTTTTTATGTTGATGTGTCAGTCCCTACTGTCAGTCTCACCTTAGGCTCACTTTAGAGGCCGCACCAAATCTGAGGCATGTGAAAGCTCACACAAAAAGCACTAACCGCATGAGCCATATGATAAGATCCTAAACAAATAGATCAATGAAATATTATTTTTTGAAGATTATAGATCAACAAATTTGTTAACTGATTGATTGTAAGGGGGCAATCAGTATAGGCTGTCCAGTGCTGAGAACCAAACTTCAAACCCACTTGGACTCTTAAATCTGATGGATTCTTGTGTATTCAATAATCACTCAAAAATTGGCATTGGTGTAACGTCTTGATCCATGATAATTAATCTATTCTTGTAAATAAAATATTGAATATTGCCAAAAAACAGTAAAATTAATCTTGAATGGTTGAATCTAAAAAAACATTGTTGGAGGTGATAAAAGCTATGCCAGAGAACAGACTTTGTTGTGAAATCATAAATGTTTAGGACGCTCTCTTCATGAGAAGGCCAACTTTCTAACTAAATATTGGGAAGGAAGGAAAGACTTTCATATTTAGTGGTTCTGCCCATCGCTCATTTTGCCACTGATTTGCGTAGGCCACAGGAACGAGGACAGACAAGACCCACTTGCTTGAGACTTTTCCAACTACTATTAGAATTTCTCCATTGCATCCATTGCAGCTTAGACCACAAAGCAGAAAGCAGAGAGGACCGAAGAACTGCTTACAAAAGGCTCTGGATTGAGATAAAAGACAAGAAGACCCACTTGCCTGAGACTTTCCCAACTGCTATTAGGTTTCCTCCATTGCAGCTTAGACCTCAAAAAAGAAAGCAGATGACGGAAAAACTACTTGCAAAAGTCACTACATAGAGATAAAATACAAAAAAGAGAAAACTGCCTGAGACTTTTCCCAACTACTCCTAGGCTTCTTCCATTGAAGCTTAGACCACAAAGAAAAAACGCAGAGAGGACGCAAGAATTGAGATAAAAAGACAATCGTCCTATTTGTTGTTTCATTACCGAATTCTTTGGTCCAGCAGGTACACTTCAACCCGTTTTTAATGTATGCTCTCTCTTAAAAGTTTAACCCTTGGCACAATTGGTTCTCACGGTTTCAAGCATTTCACTGAAGTGAGGATCAAGAAAAAGTTGAAACCCTTGGAGGGTCAAATCGAATGGAAAGGAAGTAGTGGAGATCATAAGAACATTTCAATATTGGGTGTGTGTGTGTGTGTGTGCATGGGCGCCTGTCTACACTCGACAGTGACAAAAAAAAAAACCTCCGTCCTACATTTATTATTTTGTATATGTTCAGTACCATATGTACGCAGAGTGTGGTAAGAGTATTCTAACAGCGGTAGAGGATCTAAGTGTGATGCTAACTCTAATTTGTTTTCAAACGGACCACAGCGAGGAAGGATTTTGTCCGCCTTCCTTTACAACTGTTTGGTCCACTGGGCATCTGGGGGCAGACACATCAGCGCTGAAGTGTCCCAGTGGACCAAGCGTTCGATAAGGGAGATAGACAAAATCCATCTCGGACCATAGCTACCTGTTGCTTGGCTTGCAGATGTTATGGGGTTTGAGGAGCACTCATCGTCTGGAGCTTTCATGTGGCCGTGTATGTTCGCGAAATTGGTTCTTATGTTTTGAATTTTCTTGGGTGCTGTTTGGTTTTATAACTTTAATTACTTTTCTTCCCCCACCCCATACACAACTTTGTACGGAATCCAAATCCTCTACAATTGTTAAACAACATTCATGTGCAGTGATTGTCTACAGTGTAAAACTTATACAATAAATTTAAAACACCTGCCCAAAATTTGTTAATTATATATACACACACACACACACACACACACGCGCGTGTGTGGTAGATAGTCATTGCACGTTAATGTATTTCAATGGTTGCAGAGGATCCTAAATCCTCTTACTAGCTTGAGGTCAGCCCTGCTTCTATGCGCTTGGGAGGTGCACACACACACACACACATAAAAATGTTTATGCCAAACAATAAATAGCTCTTGTTGTGTAGAAGTCTATTCAATATAGATTCACGTAACCAAGAGCAATTCAAATCATTTTGAAGTGTTATATATATATATATATATATATATATATATAATCAAAGTGTGATTTGAAAAGGAGATCAAGATCCCTGACTTGCATTTTTTGGGACGTGTGCTTATTACTTTTCAATGCTGATATGAGTGTTCACATGCTTTTAAACACGCACTGGATACAGATTTTATGCACACAAAAGCCAAGCCGGTTTGTAAGGGGACATGCATATAGGGTGGCTGCAAAAATTCATAGGCTTGGAAGGTGTATGACACCGGGAGAGACCTGAAACTCCTATTCCTTTTCTTCTATTTAATGAGAATCTTGAGCCCAAAAGTTCTGTAGGGCTAATTACCACGGGATTGATTTATGAACACTTCCCTTAACAAACGCTCGTCACTGCTCCTTGTCAGGGGTGGACACATCAGCAATGAAAAGTGATTTTCACTTTTTTGGAGGGTGCCTATTCACTTTTCAGCACTGATGTGCCTGCCGCTTGACAAAGAACAGTGGTTAGCATTCGTTAAGGTGAGCATTTTTTATCCATTCACAATTACCTAGGATCTTCACTCCTAAGAGGCAAAAGAGACTAATAGAAGCAGAGACTCCCCCTGATCCACGCCCCTCCGGAACAAGGACAACACAACCCATTACACATTATGGGTTGAAGCCCCACTTTGTCAAAAAATAAAAAAAAGTCATCATGTTGGACATTGGAGTGTTTGTTAGGTCCATTATATCTGCATGATTTTGCAAATACACAGCGGTTCCCACCCGGTGGCCCAGTTGAACAGTTTCAAATTGGTGTGAAATCGGACCACACTGTGTATTTACCACCAAAAAAAAAATAGACCACACTGTGTTGCCTTGCACAACAGAGTTGTACTACTTATTTATTATATCACGTCCGTGACTCAAATTGTATAGATCTAGAAGTGTGGACGGTTGAATGGTTTCAATTTTTTACATCATTTGAGATGGTGACCAGCTAGAATTAATTGCCAAATACATTGAATACTTCTAGTGTGGTGCGTATTCAATCATAGATCAACGGATTTTCACAATCATTAGACTCATGCAAAGAATGTGCAGTGAAACCAAGTGCACTGATCCATGCCAGCCTGATCAATCGGTCAGGTCAGAGATAAATTTAAACCGGGCCGAGATCAATCGGTCCTAGCCTGGAAGACAGGTGGATTTACCGGGTTCCGGGTTTTTTTTTTTCTCCTTTTATTAGTTTAATATATAAATTATTTTGGCCTGAAAAAACTGAGTTGGGTTTCTCATTAGCCTCAAGAGATGAGACTGAATCATCTCTGCTAAAGACTTGTAGTAGTAGTTGTTCTATGCCAAGGGACAATCTCAGAATTGTTGTCACCTGCCTTTGCCCTCGTTGTTTATTAAGTCATTTTATAGTCACACATAAGGTCCTTCCTCTTACAAGACAATATCTCTAAGGCTAATTAAACCAGCTGAAGCCTTTAATATATTTATCATCAAGTATAGTTAAAAACATTGTAGATAACAGCAGATATGTATGGGATTTTTTTTGGTCTACAAGGTCAAAAGCACTAATGGCTTAAGAGCAAAGATGGCAGACCCTATAAAAAGAACTAAGAGAAGCTGTGGAAATATGTATCCTGTTTCTGTCTTTACATAAAAGACTACGAGAGGAGTCGACTTTCGTAGGCAGTCTGCAAGATAGAAACATTTCTCTGCACAGATTCTGCACGCACTGAGAGAGAGAGAGAGAGAGAGAAAGAGAGAGAGAGAGAGAGAGAGAGAGAGAGAGAGAGACTATATGTTTTGTTGTCTTTTAGTCTTTACAGCTGTTTCAGAGAAAAGAGTAGAGGTAAGACAGCAAAGAGGAAAATTTTGCAATAATATTGTAATATACTGAGTTGTCTGTTCCATGAGGTGATGAGGACCGAGTCCAAAGCAAGCCATCATATTATTCTAATATTATTGGGTGGGACTGAGCAGATGTTTCATCTTCGGGAGGGAGCTGTTCTGCTGTTAGCGTTGAAAAAACACACACCCAACAACACTAATACACACATGATGCCCATCATTATCTCTTACTACTACTACAACTGCTACTGCTACTCTGCTAGCGTAGTCTATGCCTACCTTAGAGCAGAAGGAAATGAAAAAAAGAAAGAAAGAAAAAGGAGAAATGTAGGACCAAAGACATCCCCACAAAATCAAAAGATTTTGTCTCCCACATTCAAAATTTCCACCTTTTACCTTTTGCCTTTCTGTGGGTGTGTATCCAAATGCATCAAAATTTGTTTCTCTTGGTGTTTGGGGTTTGGTCATCTCTTGTGGCTACTTTTCTCCAGTAATTAATTGTTTGTTAATTATGTTTTCTTGGGTTATAAACAATAATTCACTATAAAACACACGCACACACATATAATAGCGGGATAATACACATTATGGCAAGCAAGCCCCAAGCTCAAAATTTGTTCACTTGTCTCGATGATGAATAAACACGCTTCTTGATAACAGAAAAAAAAAATGGTAGCTGATAGCAGAAAAGAGCTTACTATACAAACATTTCATATTGCTTCAAATTTAAATTATCGATACATTAGGACACGCGGAGCGACAATGAAGGTATTTAGGTTCTAGTAACCTAGGTACCCATACAATTTATCATTTAATAAGCACGATTAATGACGTGGCAGATATGCACGGAGAGAGATCATGATTCAATTGGTCCAACAGACTGCATTGGGTTATCATTGATCATTGAATGGATGGCCAATGCTGCATCATTGCCTCTTGAAGTGCTCTATTTATAATTGCTTGGCACCAAAAAAGAAGCCAGCTATGCCCGAACTGAGCTTGGAAATGGAAGTCTTATTTCCTTTTATAAGCAGCAAAGTTTAAATATAAAGAAGGGAGAGAGAACAGTCAACATCCCAACAAAGAAAGTGTGCCATTGACAGTGAAGCTACACATAAAAAAAAAAGGAACCAGGACAGTCAATACCCCCCTGAAATGAAGTGCAAATTAACTGGCATTTACACGAAATCTGTAGTAAGATATAGTCAGGGTCTTGGGGGAGCAAACCAAGCATATGGGGTGGCTTGCTTTAAGCCTAAAGAGAACCCATTTTTAATCTAGAATGTGCATCACGCATCCATGCGCAAATGAGAGTGGCAAGGAGTGTTGCAAGGGGGGCTCTATAGTCCAAGGCAGAGTCAATATGAACGGAAATGTACTTTATAAAATCTATAAGGAATGCCATCCCGACTTTCACGTTACATAAACAAATTGAGTTAGTCTTATCTCCCAATTAATTTGTTTAGTATGCATTGAGAGAGAGTCAAAAATATGATGATGGTTCCAAGTAGTTTAGAAGAAACTTATAAAGTGGGGGAAAGCACATGCAAGCATTCTTGTGGGTGTCGGTTAGAAGCAAGCCACTGCAAGAAAGGTTGAACGGGCTACATTTTTATACTTCATTGTTTTGTTAATATTGTTTCTTAACTCTAGTAAGGACTAGAGAGACGGTCAGAAGCAAATCTCAAGTTTCAAACCTCAACTCTCAAACCTAAGAAAATTGGGAAAAGAAAAATGGATGGGGCCGGTGGGGTTTCAGGTTGTTGAGGTGGGCTATGGTCATCTCACGGACAAACAGCACATAAGAAGGGCTCAGCCAACGAGGTCAAACTAACCAAACGAAAATCTCCAATAAACCAAACCCAGAAAATCCAGAGTGGCCGACAACTTGTTCCACCGTTCACATGCAAACAAAACCCTCATATGGATTTCCTTCCTTTTCTTCCACCTCTCACTTCCATTTGCTCTCTCTCTCTCTCTCTCTCTCTATTCAACAGTTCGACTTAAAAAATAACATGATTTTTTGCTCATCCATCTCTATCTATCTGTCATTCCCTATGGGTATATGAGGATGAGATTGAATTCCAAATAGATATACTATAGACAAGTCTTGAATTTATCATAATTTATATGTTCATGGAAGAATTACTGAGAATGGGTAGCAATTATATATGTTTAAAGTCTTGTTTTGCTTCTTTTTTTCTGAGGAAAATGCCAGCCACCTCTGATTTTCAATCTCACTGTATCAGAAGCAGAGCAGGGGCTTGTCTATTTAATAGATCTTTCTATATGATTATATGTACTGGGTATGGATTGAAATGCGAAAATGGAAGGCAATTTATCTTGTACATAAGAACATAAATATTATGAAAATTGAATGTATAATAACATGGGTGGATAACAGTAGATAAACAAAGGAGAGGAGAGAGAATGGAAAGATAATAAAAAGGAGGAAAGAGTTTTAACGAGGGTTGCTGAACACGTCCACAAATACACGGTTGAGCGAAGGAACTCGCATCTGCTGGTCCTGGGCTCTGCTCTTCTTGAACAGAGGCTCCGGCGAAGACGAAACCGATGATTGCACAGCCCACGAATCGTTCGAGCTCTCGCAACTAAAAGACGCACCAATGACACCGTTTGGGCTGCCCGGTATTGATTCATACTTTCGTTTCTGGCCGTGGCCATGGAAGCCCGATGTCAATTCTACGATGAGTTGATAACAGTCATCTACTTTGTCCTGTTAAACCAAAATCGACACCAAATTTGATCAATGGACAATCACGGTAGGATTCAATCTTGGAGGTAATAAATATGAAGAAAACTAGAACAACCCATATTATATAAATTAGCAACCTTGCTGATTTTGAGGACATCCATGAGCTGGTTCTGGTATTCAATCGGATTACAGAGCTCCACCTGGTCGATAACGTGAAGCATTGTCGCAGCAGCCAACACAGATGGAAGATACCCAATAAACCTCGAATCTGGAATGGGAATCCAAGGGAGGGATGAGAAAATTAACGGGATGTGATAGATTGTTTGTGATTTTTACAGGGAAATCTGAGTGATAGAAAACAGAGCTTTTGAACTAATTACCAGCGATGACGGAGAGGAGGAGACGCTCGCACCTCCTGAGAAATTCCCAGTGGAGATGGTTCTTCAATCCAAGCCTCCTTATAATGTGATCGAGGAACGAGAGTGGGGTCACGGGATTCATCTTCCAGCGAAGCTTAGAGAGCACCAGAAGCTCCATTCTCTGAACCGTTTTGGCCTCGAACAAATACTTCGCTTCCTCCACCTGAACAAAGAAATGGAAACCAGATTACGAACTAGAACAGGGGAATCCATTTGAATAAACCCATTAAGGAATTTGCATTACACTTGCCTGCAAGTCCAATAGAAGGGGGGCTTGGGTCTCCTCGACCTTCGCAGCCAGAGAGATACAAGCCACGGCAAGCAGCTGTGTCATCCACGGCTTGTCCCTCTGGAAAGGAATGCTTGAGAGGGACCTATCGAGGTAATTGACGGCCAAAACCGCAGTGAGGGCAGTGAAGGCGTAGTGGGCATTAACCCTGAGCATCCACTCCACAGCCTCTCGACGAGCAGAGGCAAGAGAAGGGTCAGTGTCTATATTGTCGATGTGGGTCTGCTGTTCTTTGGAGAAGAGAGAAATCAGCTCCTCGTCTTCCCAAAACAGGTCATGTTCCAATAGAAGAAGAGGGAGAAGAGCAGGGTTTGTTGGGTTGCTGTTGTTTCTGTTCTCGCTCTCCTCTTCGTCTAAATCCTCTTCTCGCTCTTCTTCCTCCCAATGCTCTTCTTCGCAGTAGAGTGCGTCGAGAAGGAATAGAGGGTTTGATTGTTGTTGCTGTTGTTGTTCTTCTCCCTGTTGTTGAGCCATCTTCTTCTGAGAAGAAGAGGTTTAGGTATCTGTTCATTACTTCATTACACACGAGAAGAAGGAGAATGAGAGTCTTAATCTCACACCCAAAGGCGTCTCTCTCTCTTGGTCTCTGTAGAGGGATAAGCTTAAGCGGGGTTTTATTTTAGGTGGGTTTCACGTCCTTTTTTATGCTTTGGCCTCTCTCTCTCTCTGATTTTGTTTTGCGTTGGCGGGCAAGAAATGTAAACGGCACACAAACCAAGCTGGACCCTTGAAAACAACGGAAAAGATTATATACGGAAATCTGCTTTTCCTGATATATTAGGATGGTTTTAGGGGCTGAAAAGTGATAAGCACACCCCAAAGAGTGAAAGTCAAGTTTAGGTACTGATACACAGCCCCCTTATGCCATCCTAATCGGAAAAGATTATATATATAAGGAAATCTGCTTTTCCTAATGTATTAGGATGGCATTAGGGGGTGGACACATTAGTGCTGAAAGTGATAAGCACCCCTCAAAAAGTGAAAGTCACTTTTAGGTACTGATACTCAGCCCCGTGATGTCATCCTAATACAACAGGAAAAACAAATTTCTGTACCTAATCCCAGCCTATATATATATATAAGGGTTTACTTGGACAAAGGCATTGAACATCTTTCTTGTGATTTGTCCATAGAGTTTCCCATCTGATTAAGGGATCTAGATTAGCCACATCATCCCTCTAAATGGTTAAAACAAACTCTGTTATCCATTGAAAGAAAATGATTTTTTTTTTAGCTATAGATTTGGTAGACTACTGTATCAAACCAATAATTTTCTGTATGGTATGGTAGCTTAGTGGCAATTAGATCACAAACACCCATGTCTTTAATCCCTAACTAACAGATTGATATCCTTTGCGATGTACAGTTTTGCACCGGGCAAGTGCAGGCAGGTAATAACAAAAGTGAGCTGTTACTATCTGCCTGCACAAATCTGCGTATCGCAGAGGATATCACCCCCTAACTAACATTATTTATTTATTTTTTTTGGGCAGAAAGAGGGGGTTATGATCAACAACTCTTCCCATTTGAAGAGACCTGTTCAATAAGAGTCATGATAGCTTCCCAACTATCAAAAAGGTCTTCTTTATTTCTTCGCTAAAGAAAATCGCCCAAAGTGACTCAGATTTTTTGAGTGATTCTGTGCTGTCGAACTCAATCCTACTAAACTTCCTGTTTAGAATAAAAGAATCAAAGACTGTTTGAAAGCCACCACCTATCTTATCAATTGTTGAAAAAACGATTCCAATCTTGGCACCATATCTAAAACAGACCCCGGGTTTCTTCCATCACATCCCCGACAGTTAGTTTTGTGCTAACCTGCGCCCCTGTTGTGCAACTAGGACGAATCCTTGACTGGAAATCCGTCCAGCAAATTCCACTATTGCCTCTTGACCTCTCGTCTCGTGGAAGGGCTGCGTGGACTGAACGGTGCAAGTTACAGACCCACGTTAGTGTGTCCTCTTTAATAAATACCCTAACGTCTATTTATCATTTTGAACTTTCAAAACGAAAACTGTAATGCGCATGGGTGCGTACTACACAATGTTCAACTGATCCAACAAAGAGATACCTAACCCAATTCGAAGAGAGATGCATTGACTGTTTCTTATTGGATTGGAGGCCCTTTGACAAGTTGGGGTTATGGGGTGTGTTTTAATTTAAGGACCAAACTCATTATTTGAACATAGTAGAGACCCTATGCAAAAACCATTGGATTGGAATCTTTTATATTTTTATTGCGAAAAGGTTATCATCAAACTATTATGTGATGGAATGAACCCTAGAAGGTTATTAGATTGGAATCACTTTCTCATAGATAGATAGATATAATAGATAGAAACTCTATGGTCATGATCGTTTAAATAGAAGATTCCAATCCAATAGTTCTTGTGAAGGGGATACAAAATTGGATGTAGAAACTTGGTTTATTCTATCATTCCCCAAGAGAAGTTGTGCAATCCACCTCCTTGCTGACTAAAATGCAACTATCATAATTTTTTCGTTGTGTCTCTAAAGTGGTGTTTTATCGTGCTTAGTTGTAGGGTATGTCCTTTTTTTTTTTTTTTTTTTTTTTTTTTTTGTTTTT
>JAOXJP010000012.1:11719475-11732519 GCA_025762735.1 Platanus orientalis | reverse complement strand
ATAACTTTCCTTTTTTACCCAAGAGAATCTAGATTTGATTTTATTCAAATCTCTCTCATATGGGTTCCATGCAAGCTGTTTGGGCTTGCTAATGGGCTAAGACATGTGTGGGCTTAGTAGCCTTATGGGCTATTCTTAAAAACCCGGACTATAGGCCCAATGGACTTGTCCATGTAATTGGGCCTAATTCAAAGTTTAAAGTCCATATATGGCTTTTGAGTCCTTGGTAAGGGTATAAGCCCTTATTTGCAATTTGAGAAAACTTTAAGTGTCCACACTGCTAACAAGTAGCAAATCATCTTTGTTTAATTATTGTATTTATCAACCTATTAAGAGGCATCTGAAAGTGTAGAGAGTTACCTCTACAAATATTGAGATCTCTACCATAGTAAAATCAGCATATTAAAATGCATACATTGATTAGAGAAATTTATTTCACAAATCATTTGAATCTATATTTGTGAGTTTTCACCGGAGAGACCGGAGGCGTTTCATTTAGCCATTGCCAAAGACACCAAGAGTGGACACCTAGGTTTGCCAAAGACACCAAACTGTAGAGTGTGCAGGTTTTTCTGTTGTTTAATTTTTCCTATAATATTATTAATAAAATTAAACCGCTTTGTGAGGAGCTTTTGACAGTGGACGTAGGCCCGCAGTGCCAAACCACTTTAAATTATCGGTGTCATCTTGTGGTGTGAATTTTTTGTGGTGTTTATTTTTATATACTCTGATTGTTGATTCATTATTGTGTTTATTATACCTATGGAAGTAACTAAACAATAAAACAAAGTGTTAAAAATCGAACATCCTATTCACCCCCCCCTCTCTAGGATAGTTTAGGAGAAGAATTTCACATATTGCTTCTCAAGATGCTACATTATAATTTTCAAAACTCGATGCTCAAAATAAATGAAAACCTAAAAACCTAAAACATAATTCTAAATGGACCCCACGGGATCATCCATGATCACCTATTTTCTTCTTGTTCCACATGGTTGCTCCCGCATCATTTCCCTAGTGGGAAAGAGTTCGACCACGAACGAACTATGTGATGAAGGACTCCTTACGCTTGATCTTGAACTTGGTGGTGACAAGGTCATAGTTCTAAAATAAGCAACAATCTGCTTGTCGACTTCCTCAAGTTGTAGTGTTAGTGGTAGTTGATAAAACATTGTAGATAAGATAAGTACATAGTCATCCCCCTAGATGCTAAGGAAAGCTTGCTCTGCACAGTCCTAGACCTTGTTTTCAGCTCCCCTTTCTTCTAATTTTGGGTCAGCAATTGCACATGTATCAACAAGCAAAGCTAGTTCATTGGCAAGTCTTGTATTGTCTTCATTGTCCATCTTATCTCTAACCCCATCAAAAACAGGAAAATCCTCTTCATCTGAAGTCTTGTCGACCACCTCATTGGATGGTTGTTCGGTAGGAGGTGTATTGGGCTCATCTTCTAAAGTTGCTTCATTCAGCATGTCATCAACAACCTCAAGGCTACTACAAAATTTTGAAAGCCCTCCCTTAAGGGATACCATGCCTTCGTTAATAACCATCAACTCGCATCGCATATGCTTTTGCCATTGCATTTCAAAATAGGTTATGTTTGTCGAATAAAATAAGATTTTGCCTTGGAGCATAAATGCGATCAAAAGTGATATCACTCCTTCTCTTCCATTTGGCTGTTGCTATATCATTTGTCACCTCATCAAGTTCAGCTCTTATAGAATTCTCTGAACAGTATTACAATAGATAATTATACTGGAAGTAAATTCTTGACTCCCAATAAGGATTATAATGCATTGTGATCTGAATCAATTTGCTCTGATACCAATTTGATGCAAGACAGCTTGTAGAGCTGTTGAATCCTAAAGTATAGGCCCAAGGTTGACTCGAAATAAGACTGAAATAAGTCACAATGATTAGGCTTATTTAGGATTAAAGGAAGACAAGTTTGGGTTATCAAGAAACCAGTCTAGAGGTATCCAAATGACATTAAAATTGTGTATGGTAATAGGTTTATGTATGAAGAACAAACTGGGAAAGTTTCAACTTAAATGGATCAATAAAAGTACATAAAACATGCAAAACTCAGGTCTAAACTCAGAAATTCAGCACAACAGAATCAAAGTTCTAGAATAGAAAGTGTACTTATGTGGGAGTGAAATAAATGGCTGCCTTGATCAACTTGCACTGGTGTAGTGGAAGTAGAAAGCTTATAAAATAAAGAAGGGAAGGTAGAAGAAGAAGAGGAGGAGGAGGAGGAGCACCAACAGCCCATCTGTATGGTGTACTAGGGAGACCTGGCCTCAGCCTAGGTTTTAACAAGGGAATCCCAACCACAACCTCAAGAGAAAAGCCAAGCTTTTGCTTACAAAAAAAAATTAACTCAACTCTCTATTCCTTCATTGGAGTTGGGGTGGTTTAAATAGAGTACAAAATCTAAGTTTTTAGAAACCCATATTCCCTCCCACGATGTTACTTTCTAATTTTTAGTAGTTGACCCTCAAGTATTACTAAATACTCAAAATCCCACTTGCTTTTTTTATGAATAAAAAAACTATATTGCCAAGAAACGGAAAGAGACAAAGAATAGGAGGGATGAGAGATCCCCAAAGAGAAGATACAAGAAAGGGGCCGCACCCCAAACCAAACCAACACCCTTACACTTGCCCCCAACCCTCAAGAAACCCCAATAGCATTTGACCAATCCCTGACGAGAGAAGCACAAGGGAGCCCCTCATAACCTTTACACCTTTTAGCCCAAAAAATAATCAAGTCTTTGGACCTTCTATACACTTGATAAGCCGGCTCCGAATTACCCCTAAAAACCCAGTTGTTCCTCTCTCCATACTGCCCAACAAACTGCAGCAAGCACAACCTTCCAAAGCCTCTTTCTAAAACAGTTAAAGGATTTCAGCTTCCATCCTTGAAGAAGGTCCATCAAGTTCCAGGGTGCTATGAAGCTGACCCCAAAATCCTTAGAAATGCCACACCAAATTTCCTAAGCAAATGAACAATGAAGTAAAATATGTGTCGCCGACTTCGTGTCCTGGTAACATAATAGGCAAATGCTAGGAAGAACGAGACCCTTCCTCTGAAGCATATCCATAGTCGAGATCTTGTCTAAGGCCACTGTCCATAAGAAAAATTGGACCTTAAGAGGGACAACGTTATACCACACAATACTCTAAGGCCCTGGCACCTCTGCCACATTCACCACATGGTCGTAGCATGCCTTCACCATAAACTAACCCCCAAGGCCTCCCCTCCACAACCAGTAGTTCTCCTCCCCCGCTCAAACCCGAGAGCCCTATAAACGATCCAGAAAATGAGTCACCCTCAAGGTTTCCCAATCAAACACTGCATGCCTAAGGATTGTCTATCAAACAATCTCACTTCCGAAAATCAACATATACATCGCCACTACCGCATTAGAATCTACAACTATGGCAAAAATATCTTAAAACTCCAACAGCAAAGGTCGCTTTCCGCACTAAGCATCCAACCAAAATATGATTCGCCTCCCATTCCCCACCTCATACACAAGGCCCAACACAAACCTATGGAGATGATTCATTATTGCTCACCAATGACTGCAACCAAAGGCTCCTCAAGGGACCATCAAATTCCAACCATCCCCTGCTCCGTACTTAGCAGCCAACACCTACATCCGAAGACTCCCATCTTCGAGTTCATACCTCTATAACCATTTACACAACAGGGCATGATTCATAGGTTGCAGCCTCTTGAGCCCTACCCTCCTTTTCCCCTTTGGAATGCAAACCCTATCCCAGGTCACCAAGTGCATCCCTTTTCCTCCTCCCCCCGCCCTCTCCAAAGGAATTTCCGTTGAATCATCTCCATTGTTTTGACACACTAAAGTTGGCATCTCAAATGGAGACAAGTAGTGGGTCGGGATTCCCACCAAAAATGCCTTAATTAGAGTAAGTTTTCCCCCTTTTGATATATACCGATCCTTCCACCCATTCAAACGCCGCCTCATCCTATCTATAACTAGGTGTCAAACCTCTTATTGCTTATAAGTTGACCCAAGCGGGAGCCCCAGGTAGGTGGATGGAAGATGACCCCTACTATAACCTAAGTCCGCCATGAGTTGATCCAGGTTTGGCACATCTCCCACCACGAACAAAGAGAACTCTTAGCCAGAAGTAAGCGAAGACCAGAAACCACCTCAAAGCACCTAAGCAAATATTTAAGCATCCTGATCTGCCGCTGGGGATTGTCACAGAAAATGATAATGTCGTCCACGAATTGCAAATGGGAGACCACTACCTCACCTTGGCCTTAGCCCATGGAAAAGCCTTCAATCATTCCCACTTCTACTGCTTTCCCAATCAACTCACCCAACACACTAGCAAACCAACAAGAAAATAAGTAGGGACAACGGATCTTCCTAACGAAGTCCCCTGGTACACCCAAAATGGCCCTTAGGCACCCCATTAATAATGACATAGAACAATGTCAAGCTGAACACTTCCACATCCACTCCCGTCAACGTACCCCAAAGCCACATCTCCTCATCACATACATTAGAAACTCCCAATTAACATGGTCATAAGCCTTTTCTAGGTCTAACTTGCATAACACTTTCGGCTTGCTTTCTCTGATCCGAGCATCTACACATTCATTTACATATAACACCCCATCCACCATGGTTCTTCCTTGTAAAAAGGCTCATTGCTCCCTCGACACGATCCCTAGAAGTACTTCTTTGAGTCTTAAGGCCAAGCATTTGGATATTATTTTGTAGGTGTTCCCCACCAGGCTCACAGGTCTAAAATCTAAAAGATGATCTGCCCACTCCTTGGGAATCAAGGATATATAAGAAGCATCACTCCTTTTGTCCAAGAAACACCTCTCAAAGAAGTCACTCATCACAAACATCAGATCCCCCAAAATCACCTTCCAGCATGCCTTATAAAAAGCTACAAGAAACCATCCAGCCAGGGGCTTTATCTTCATCCAAAAGCCGAATCGTCTTCTTGACTTCTTCCTCTTCAAAAGGTCTCTCTTACCATTCTGTCTGACCTTCTTCAAGATGGGGCAAATGCAAACCATCCACTTTCAGCCTAACGGGCCTATCTTCCGTGTACAAGTTCCTGAAGTACTCTTCCACGTGTCTTTTGATATCCTCCTCATCCTCCACCTTGACTCCCTCTACTTAGAAGCCATTTATGTCGTTAATGGCCTTGCAGACATTTTCCGTCTTGTGGAAAAACTCATATTGTTGTCACCTTCTTTAAGCCATTGAACCCGAGATTTTTAATGCCACATAACTTCTTCCATAGCAAGAACGTTGTCAAACTTCACTCAATTCTTTCCTAGTCCTCCTCTCATCTTCCACCAAGTCCTCAGACTCTTCCTTATGGTCCCACTTTTAGATCTCCAAACATGCCATTTTCCTCCTCTCGATATCCCTAAATACCTCTCTTTTCCATATTCTTAGCCTATCCCTTATCCCCTTAAGCTTCAGTCAAAATCTTTGACCTAGAGGTCCCCACACCTCCAACTCCCCCCACCAGCCCCAAATCATCTCGACAAATCCCAGGTGGAGTCACATATTCAAGAACCTGATGGGAAAAGGCTCTACTATGATAACCTCTCCCCCTCCCTTTTCAAGAGGAAAGGTGTATGGTCAGACCCTGGTCTCGGCAAAGCACACACATTGACTAGTGAAAAGTGGTCCTCCCATTCCCCGGCCACAAGGAACCTGTCCAACTTGCTCATGGCAAGGTTGTCCTAGAAATTTGATTAGGTGAATTTGCTTCCCGAAATAGGCAAATTGATAAGCTTGTTATAGTCAACAAAGTCGCAAAACTAATCCATTCCCCATGTTTGTCTCTCAGCCCTGTTCCTTTCCTCAAGGTAAAGAACCTCGTTGAACTCCTCCCCAATGAAAAAAAATTACTTAAAACCTAAACTTATAGACCAAACAATACTAAACTTAAAACTTTTCTAAAAACATATCAAATAAAACTTTCTAAGAACTCTATTCCCATCACACTGTAATCCCTTTAGTAGTTTGGTCATAACTTTCCCAAATCACATCAGATTTGCAAAATCTTTATCTCATTTAAAAGGTAACTAAATAAGCTTTCTAAAGACACCAAAATCTAGTCAAAATGCAAGTTTTGACCTCAAAATATTTGGGCTAAAAGTAAGTTACGGAATTACAACTCAAAACAATGTCATTACCCAGTGTTGGTCCCGTAACTACGGGTGTTGGGAGGGTTGGACGAAAGACAGGCCTAACCTTTGGCTTTTTGCACAAAGTGGCTGCTCATGGGATACGGGATTACAACTCAAAATAAGTAAAAACCTAAAACATAACTCTAAACGGACCCCACATAATCATCCATGATCATCCAATTTCTTCTTCTTCCTCATGGTTGCTCCTGCAACATTTAGTCTAAAAAATCTATAGCATATGATGAAACATTATGTAGTTTACAATTTCACCTAGATCGTGCTGCAAATGGACCAGGTTTTTATCCAGATCCGATCTGTTTAAGGCGGAAACAGATTCACGTGGATCCTCTCTTGATTAAATATTCTGTTTGTTTAGGATATATTGGATTATAATCATAACCAAATACAGATTGATTCTCTCCAGCCAATATCCGATATATATATATATATATATATATATATATATATATAGATGGTTGTAGACTATTAGATATACCGTGGTATTGTAATAAATGAGAAGTTGTTTGTGTATTTTAGGATATCTGGATCCAGATATGGATCCGATATCCAGATAAATTAAACAAATACAAATGTGGATCTTGTTTTAAAATATCTGTGGGATATTTAAACGGAAACGGATATTTGACACTCTTAACAGACTGAATATGAATCTAGGTAGATTTGCTTCATAGTCAATCCATTTTCAGCCTTTTACCAAGAAGCAGTTCAAAAATAACTGTGCAAGCTTCCCATGCAACAGTGCAAAGTCATCATTGGTATAGTGAACGAATGATAATAGCAGTTCAACCAAGAAATACTAAACAAATATAGAAAGGCCTATATGGAATGCCATTTACCATAATAGAATCAAGACCACAGCCAATTTTATCTTCAGAATGTGGATGATAAGCAAGAAGCTTCTCCACCACAGCTTTCTCATCTTCAACTGTTAGATGCTCCCCATCCATATACCTGGCAGCAAGTAAATCTGTCAAACAGGCGAGAGATCATTTGAAAGGTTCCTGTAAACTAATATATTCTTTTTTATCTGGGAAAAGAGAGAGAGAGAGAATACTTCTTAATATTTTTAAAGAAAAAGGGGTTCACATTAATGCTGCAACATTGAATTATAGCAGCACCCTTTTTGGCGACAGGAGAAAAGGAAGAAGAGACCACTACCCACACAGGATACTTTGGTAGCAGGTGAGTAGTCTACTTTGATACCACCAAGCACCAAATATTACCTTTTCAACTCCATACATTCTGCATTATTTTTACCATTGTTACAATACTTGATCCTTGATAAAAGGGGATACAACTTAGTTTTTGTAAGAACCGTAATATAACTGCATTACTATCTACCATTTAAGGGTGTCTTAAAGCCCCTTCAGGAGATCCATAGCATTGCCTTATTTAGGTTCTCCATTCATGCTCAAAACATACAAATAAATCCTCATGTCTACAAGTGTGTTCCATAAACTATTATCTCAACATCAATAAGTTGTGCCACATGCATATCAGCAATATTCAACAATGAACTCCAAGCAAAAAAAAATCACCGCAAAAGATGCAAAAGAGTGGAAGTCTGTACTCTCCCTGACTGTATCAAGATTTATTAGCCTTTGCTCAAAGGACCTCTTGAAGTGGTCAAGAATTAGGTGAATTCATTTCTTGGTCTCTTAGGAGAGCCTATGTTTGTGGCGCCTTCCATCTCTCAAGGGGCATATCTTGGATCCTATCGCTAACTTTCTTACTGTGTTTAAAATGTGCTAAGAAGTGCAAAGTGCAAACAATAGAGAGAATTCTTCAAAGAAGCAATTATACAATCTAACTTAATTGAACTCCCCCCACCCCACAAACAAACACACACAAAAAGGGGGGAAAAGGAAAAAGCACAAAAACAAAACTACAGACATCTTGAGAAATACTACACTGAATACAAACTAGTGTTTCTAGATGATAATTTTACAAAGATGAAGTACCAATAACAACAAAGAAATTGGATATCAAATCACCATTGCAGGACACCCCTACAAAGGGGGTTGGGAGAACTGCCTGTGGCCTTATTATGGGAGGACAGTACACTATTCCTTCCTACCTTAAGTTATGACAGACGGTGAGCATTTAGAGGATGGATTTCTCTTTTATCAGAATATTGAATTTTCTAATGACTCTAACCAGTTTTACCCCTATTACTGGGAACAACACCATGCTTGGGGAGATTCATCTTTATTATAATATGACCAAACTTCCCTTAGCAGGTAATAGGAAGGTCAGTGACCGTGAGGTACCGTAACCCTAATCAAGGACATGTTGGCAGTTGTCAACTCATGATAATGTGATCATGGAAAAAGATATTGGGTGCCAATATTATGAATGCTGTATTTTATGTGCCAATATTACTAAAACTCGTGATAAAAGGAATGTCACAAAGGTCTGTTGAATATTATGAATGTTGCTCCAGCTGCACTTGTATTATTAGTTTTGCTTTTGTTTTCTTGGTAATAAAATCTTCATTCATCAAAATAAAAATAATAATTCATACAAAAAGTGAAGCAGCCAATGAGACGAGATTATTGTACAGGCCACCCCACAAGAGAGTCCGATTCAAGATTTGTGAAGATTTCTTCAATCCAAAGAGTTTAAGGATTATTTTAAGGTTATTTTCTTTAAGTCTATTTAATTTTAAGGTTATTTCTGGGTCTTACTTTGGGTTGTATTTTAAAGTAACCAGGCCTAAAGGACTTAGAAAGAAAAATAAATATTGTTTTAAGAGTATTTGTGATAAAGATTAAGTTTAGGGTCTTAGGTGCAATATTAAAAGTGGGAGTCATTCAGGAGTCTAGTGGTCCAAGTCTATATAAAGAATGGTTATTAAGTTGTAATCAATTATTGACAATGAAATAAAGATTGTTTATGGAATCCACGATTTGGATTGGTATCTTCTCCAAAACCCCTCACATAAGGTGAGTTCTCTTTTTCCCTATTTTCTTCTCTATCTTCTAATCTTCTCTTTTCTCCTTCTCTATTTCTTTTTTTTTATTGATTTTGATTAGTGGTCTTGCTGTTTTCTTGATCTACTTACACTATTATTGCAATTCTAGATTAAAGATTTAATAAAGAATATTTCTTTACTATAATCTTGAATCTGAAAATTTGCATACAGCATTCCCTCATCATCTTCTTTTAATTCTTCACCAAGAAACTATCAAGAAACCTTTTCTTGATTGTCTTAATCTATTTCCCTTTATTCTTTCACCTTTTATTGATTCAAGAATTTAATTTTTATCAATATTTTGGTTGAATCTTGAATTCTTGAAATTGTTTTAATTAAATTTCTACAATTTATTTAATTCAAGAATCATTATTTGCATTCTTTAAAATGTTTTGCATCATCCCACCATAATCCCATATTGTAGGAATCCATTTTTTTGGATATCCTCAAAATGACTTCTTTAATGGCAGGAAGTAAGAGGTTGGCATTCTGAGTATATTGTACAAAATTTTACTAAAAGGTTTAGTCCATCACTGCTACAGTGAAGGTCAATCTCCATCTGTTTTATGTGATTGGCAAGTGTTTATGCTAAGTCAACTTCAGACTAGTAATGTTTGAATTCTGTTTTTTTTCTTCTTCTTTCTTCCAAAACGCTGAATGGAGAAGAAGATAAGAGAAGTTGCTCTGTTGGTCATCTTATTTTACCAGTTAAAAAATCTGTTGGTCATCTTATTTTACCAGTAAAAAAATAAGGGAGTCGCTTTGAATTCTTATTTCTTTCTCTATAAGAAGAAACAATCTGACTGAATTTTTTTTAACTATTTTTTTCTCTTTTTCTAAACGAATTCTTTATCTGACATTTCTTTCTTTAAAAAATAATGGTTAATGGAGTTCAGAAGTGGGCTCCCCTTTTTCATTCTTCCGTCAATTGGAACAAACTAATTTCTCATCTATTTCATTTGAATTCTACCTCACGCGGAGTAGGATCTTGATTCTTGAAGTAGGTCTTCAAATTTCAAATTACGCGTTAGTGGGGCCTCTTATTTTCTTCGAATTATCAGTTCTTACCGCTAAATAAAACAGAAAAGAAACCAATGAATATAAAATTAAAAAAAAAAATCGAAAAGAAGAAGAAATGCATTTCTCGAGCAATCCGCACCTCTTCGAGTGAAGAATCTCCTTGGTGAGAAAAGTGATGGGCTCGATGTCTCGGAGGATCTCCGCTTCCCTATCCTTCCACCGTTGGTAATCAGGATTGTCCCACCAGGAGCTCAGCGGTGGATGCCTGGCGCTCCAAACCGCGGTGCTCTCTGTCCCAAGAACCCCATCACCGTGCCGCTGAGACGGTCCGGTGGCCGTGAAAACGGACGGCCTTCCCGCCGGCGTGAAAAATCCGAAGACTGAGATGCGCTGTTGGAGTCGGAGACTAAGGAGTGGAATACCTCTCAGGAGCGGCGGAGCGGCCATGTAAAGCGGGAGTGTTCGCGTGGGACGGTGAAGGTGCAGAGACAGTAATCGTTCGGATTAGCTATAGCGTTCGCCGTAGCGCCTGGGGTATTTTGTAAATGTAGAGACTGTTGAGGGTGTTCGCCTAACGATCTTATCCGCCGGTGTTCTTCTGACACAAAAACAACTCGAAGGGATCGCCGCTATCAACCAAGACTAAGGCTGAGCATGGGCTCGGACCAGAATTTGGCTCAAAAGGCCCTGCCCAAGTTAGGCCCGATAAATGCCCAAACCCAAATTGAAGGCCCAAAGTTTATTAGGACCGGGTTCAGGCTTACCTCGATCCAATCCGAAATCCGGCCCGAAACCCAAATTATATAATTAATGTAAATATATATATATATATACACATACATTTATATATATATAGATAAATATATATATATACATATATGTATATATGTATGTGTGTATGAAAGAAATGTTCTATGATAAAAAAATATATTTAGTGTAGATAGTAAATAAGTTGACATGGGTGTATTGAGGGTTAAAAACGTTCATAAAAGAATTGAGATAAAAAGGTAAGTGTCAAAAAAGAGACATTAAGGATTGTGTTTTTTTTTTAAATTAATGGGTTGTGGGCTATGGGCTGACCCGAGCCCAGCCCGAAGCCCGATAAAATAGCTAGGACCAGATTTGGACTTAAAGTTTCTAAAAATATTTGGGTCCAAACCCAAAATTATTATGGTGGGCCAAGTCCGGGCTTACCTCAGCCCAACCTGAATGCGGCCCATGCACACCCCTAACCAAGATGGGCCAGACTTTATATGGGAGAGCCAGAAACCAACTAAGTTTAATGCAACCATAGATTCTTTTCATAAATTGAAAAGTGAAGATTGAGTACCCTCTCGTAACTGATAAATGCAACCATGGATTCTTTTCATAAATTGATAGGCCAAGATTAAGTACCCTCTCGTAACTGATAGGTCAAGATTGAGTACCCTCTTGCAAGGTCTAATCCTAAGGTCTAATCCTTAGTCATATTATATAGTGTGCAGTGTTGCCGCCTATTCTGTCCTTCTTGTTACAATATGAGTCATGCTCTATTTGGCCCAATTAGCCAAGAACCACAAATCAAAATATTAAATAAATAAATAAATGAGTACGTAAAACGAGTATAAAGATGAGTTTCACAGGGGGCTGGGATTAGGTACGGAAATTTGCTTTTCCTGATGTATTAGGATGACATCAGGGTGCTGAGTATCAGTACCTAAAAGTCACTTTCACTTTTTAGGGGGTGTTTATCACTTTTCAGCACGGATGTAATGTCATCCTAATACATCAGGAAAAGCAGATTTCCGTATAAAACTTTTTCCGGTTTCACAGAGATTTTAGACAAAAATAGTAGTTCAGAATGCTATTGATAGCCATTGTTTGTTATTCCATGTTAGAAATTTAGGCCAAGTGGAACCATGCTAATGTTAGAAGACCCGACGACCAAGCTTGAAACAGAAACCCGGACAGGTAGGCTTGTCAGGCTGCACGAAACCTCTACTTATTCTATGAAGTTTGTTAAAGGATCAATCCTGATCAATGGGTCACGCAGATCATTTCAATTATTGACTTATTTAATTAGTTGACGTGTTAGCTAATATAGTGATTTGTTACTTGTATAACTTGCAAACTATGAACCGTTCAGCAAGTTTTGTAAACCAAATTAATCAGTTTAAACCCACAATTCAATTGGGCTAGGAACAAGCTGGCCCTACCAGACCCTCGGGTTGGCCCAGCCTGGTCCTTTTATATCCTGCAAGCCACACATTTCCCCTCTGGTTTCTACCTTGATAAGTATATATCAGAGAGAGAGAGGGAGAGAGGGAGAGAGCTCAAATATTTTTCCCTTTACAACAAAAAATGGAGAGGGAGTGAAGAATACATTCCCAGACGAAGTATGAGTGAAGGTTTATAAAGGATTTAAATCTGGATTTGAGTTTTTTAATTACTCATGCATAGACGGCATAAAAGAAAGGCATGCCTAAAATCTAAAACCATAGGTTCTAAATATGGAGTTGTGTTTCGTAGACCCGAAAACAAATGGGGTTATATTTACCGAAAGAATAAAATAACAAGTGGGTTAACGTATACCATGAGTTAAATGATTTTAAATTTTCGGGTGATTCCAACCCCTCTCTCTAGGATTTCGTGTGAATACTTTTATAGGGGGGCGCACCAAATCCGTTACCCCTCTCTCCCTCTCTTTCTAGGAAAAAAAAGGGGAAAGGCATCAGCCATCATATATGGTGGAACACTTGAATGGATTTCTTTACCAAAAATAAAAATAAAAAGTTCCAGAATTATAACTAAAGGTTCCCCTATATAAGTCAACAACTCTATCT
>JAOXJP010000012.1:11684409-11699836 GCA_025762735.1 Platanus orientalis | reverse complement strand
ATATATATATTAACACACACTATACTTCATAAACTTTTTGTCAAATACTTATAGGAAAAACCTCCCTCACGCATAAGTAAGAGCCTGGTTGGAAGAAGATAAAGGTATAAAACCTTAGAACAAGATCAAGCCCAAAGGACTTAGGTTTGAATGAGAGCTTCACAACAATCGAAAACATTGCTTAGTTTAATGACTATGATCGCATTAAGCTGTCAAGCTAAGTCTGAACAAGAAGTTCTACAATCGTTAATGGTTACTCAATGGTAGACTTTTGTAAAGGGTATGAAGTAGAGATTAGGTTTATTAATTTATTTTCTTTGTTATTAAACCACTATATTCTACCATTTGTCCTTACATTTCACATAATCATATACAAGAAATTTGTGTTTGACAATGTTTAGCCGCTAAGGAGAAAAAAGAAAATTAACAACAATTGCAAAGAGATGTTAAACTAGCCCCTTGGTAAATAGTGAAGTAGTGAACCTTAGGCCTCAACTAATATATCATGAGGTCCTAATGTTGGTGAACCTCAATTAATTGTTCAACTTTAGATCCTGAATTTTTTAGATGTATGTTATATGGCATCGCAGCACAATCTGATTTGTAACAGCCTTGAAATCCCAAATTACAAAAACCTAGATTTACTTTGAATCTACAAGGAAAAAAGAAGACGTTTCTTTCCTTGATTTTCTTTCAAGGAAGAAAAATCAATAAAATTGCCAATTATTGTTCAATGTCTCACAAGTTAAGAAGCTTATAAATAATAAGCAATTTCTCCAATTTTTATCTAAAAACTTGAAATAATTTAAATAATCGTATTTAATAAAAATACTTCCAATATAATAAGGATATACTTGGAAAGACAACCAAAAAAAAAAAAAAAAAAACAATGAGTTTATAGTAAATAATTGCTCAAAAAGAGTTTATAGTAAATAAGAAACCATGAAACCTCATCCTCAACATTTCTTCTTTTAACGATTTCTATTTCTCTTCTAAGAAGTCCTCTGCAACATGTCCTACATAAAAAAAAAAAAAAAAAATGAAAGCATGTTTTTGGATTAAAAAAAAGGGGGTGTTAACCATGGTTGTGAGAACTGAAACAGCTAATAAGGTGCCCAAGGCTGGTCAACTCTTGGTTTACAGGGTTTTGACCTTGGATTGTCATACATAATTAAATACCCAATTAATTACCAAACATAAAAAAAAAAAATGATAGTAAATGTTAATATTAGAGGAATTGTATGAAAGGACTCCTGATCTCCATTGTGGTTTTTACTTGTGAAGATGGTTTATTGTCGAGACTTTATCAATTTCTCTTTTCCTCTTATAATTTTTCGATCTTCTGTTCTTCATCTTATGTTTCTTCATATCTCTTTTTTTTTTTCCTTTTTTTTTAATTTTTTTTTTAGTCTGGTTGTAAGAGTTGGAATTCCTAATATTTGTGGTATTTGAAGGAAAAAAGAAACAAAACAAATGAACTAATGAAGTGAAGTCGGGAAGAGGGTTTGACATACCATATACGTAGAGTTTTTGAAACCATGTTTAAAAGTTTTTTTTTTTTTTTTTTTTAAAAATGGCCACTTCATAGAAAATGGAGTAAATACTAAATTATTTATGAAAAATGGCTGGTTAGATGTGGTTTTTGACATAGTTCAGTTTTGAAGCTATAAAAAATGGAAGAGAAGTCCAATTCCGGCCAAACCCGGTTACACCATATAATTCAGTCTAATTTTCAAAACAATGACACTGGGACCCATTATACAAGGTTGGATCTTGATGAGGATTGTACTGCTTTAGGGAAAATACTGCGGATGCTTCTTGGGTTCCTTTTTTGGTTTCTTGTATCTTGTTTTCTCCTTCTCATCAATAGAAAGAAAGTGATAGATTGAATAACTGCTACTGATCAATAACACCAAGTGATTGATGAGAAAGATTGACACCTTGGGTCCCATTGCATGTGAATTGAATTATATGTACACCTTTTTCATCACATAAAAGTGGAAGAATCTAAGGCAAAATCTTTGGGGGGTGTCGGTTTTACAGCATCCTAGCATTCCCATTGCTACTCTTAAAACTAGAACACAACTGCACAACTAATTACCTTCAATTTAGTTCTTATCAAATGAATTAGAAGAAATTTAACTTAAATAATAAATTATTTCTAATTATCATCACCATCGAGAAGGACGAAGGGAACATGGCTGTGGCTCATAGAGTCAGTGTGCAAATGGGAACCATTACTATTCTTTTTCACTTGGCACAGGGCTGTTGCTCTAACTTGTGAAAACGGTGGAAGGCCAAGAGACACAGGCCCTTTTGGGGTCCATGCCGCCCCAATGGACTGCAACTCTTAGATTACGTCACCGCACCACTTCCACCAAGGAAATGATCTGCTGCATTCAAAACAGTATGTCCTCCCATGTCCCTACACACAAAAGGTGGGATGCATTGGATTAAAACTGTAAAAACAGTTTTCAAATGAAAAAATAGATAACCTAGAAAATGGGTATTTCACGAAATTATCACGTGTCAGATTTTGGTATTGGGACACGAAGGAACATACTGTTTCGGGTGCAGCATATCCTTTCCATTTTATTAAGAATAAAAGCAGACATCGTCACTGCACACTACACAACCCGTACGTCCACTTTTCGCATCAGACTTCCCTCGGCCCCACCCCACCTCTTCCCTTCTCCCAATCCCTCCTTCTTCACGTGATGCTGAGCTTGCAGACGGACTGTTACCTTCCTGCCACAGTTTTGTCACTTACCGTTTTTACCTTCTCTCTCTATACACTCTACACCATATTTTCTCTTTCCCTCTCTCTCTCTCTCTCTGTCTCTCTGCTGTTGAGAGGTTACTCTGTCTGAACATGAAAGTAATCTCATTACATACCCTCTCTGTTGCCTAACAAAATCAAATGCAACACAAGTGGGGAAAAGCCCTTCAAAATGTTTTCCCCTCTCCTCTCATTTATTTCTGCTTTACTATCTCTTCTGCCCATTCTTCTTCTAGCTTCTACTGTTCCTGCTGCTGCTACTCATATTGCACCGTCGATTTCGCCTACGGGGAAAGAGGTACCCCCTTCTGACCCTCTCGCACTTCTGGACTTCAAATCTAAAGCTGATTTGGATAACAAGCTTCGTTTCTCGCTGGATAAGGGCGTCAGCCATTGCCAGTGGCCAGGCACCAAATGTCTACAAGGTAAAGTGGTGCGTCTCGTCCTTGAAGGGTTAGCTCTCTCTGGTGTGTTTGCTCCCAACACATTGACTCGTCTTGACCAGCTCAGAGTCCTGAGCCTGGAGAACAACTCGCTCACCGGTCCCATTCCCGACCTCTCCGGGCTTGTCAATCTCAAGACCCTCTTCCTTGACCACAACTCTTTCTCCGGGAACTTCCCTATTTCTATCTCGTCTCTCCATCGGATTCGAACCCTTGATCTTTCTTCTAACAACCTCACGGGTCCTCTTCCTCCTGGTTTAACGGGTCTTGACCGACTCTACTATCTTCGACTCGATCGGAACCGGTTCTTTGGAACAGTCCCGCCGCTTAATCAGTCCTCTCTCCAGATTTTCAATGTTTCCTGGAATAACCTCACCGGCGCTATTCCCGTCACGGTTACTCTGTCGCGGTTCGACACCTCGTCGTATTCGTGGAACCCTGCGCTCTGCGGCGAGATTATACGCAAGGATTGCAGTCCACATTTACGCTTCTTCGGGTCTTCTGCGCCGGCGCCACCGCCAACGGCGCTTGGGCAAAGCGAGCAGGTGCAAGGGCTTGTTCTGCCTCCGCCATCTCGAAAGGAGCACAGGAGAAACGCCGTTATCCTAGGATTTGCGGTTGGGGTTTTTGTTCTAATTGGGTCTCTTGTGTGCTTTTCGGTGGCGGTAAAGAAGCGAAGGAAGCAAAGGGTCTCGACTCCAAGGATGGCCTCCGACTGTGCTGCTGCCGCTGACGCAGCTGCTGTAATGCGTGTAGAAGAAGAGAACGAATTGGAGGTGAAGGTGAAGAAGATGCAAGGGATGCAAGTCGCGAAGAGTGGGTGCTTGATATTCTGCGCAGGGGAGCCGCAGGTATATACTCTGGAGCAGCTGATGAAGGCTTCAGCTGAGATGCTGGGAAGAGGAACAATCGGAACGACTTACAAGGCCGTGCTGGATAATCAGCTCATCGTGAGCGTCAAGCGACTCGACGCCGGCAAGACTGGGAGCACTAGTAAAGAGATGTTCGAGCAGCACATGGAATCCGTCGGCGGCCTCCGCCACCCCAATCTGGTCCCGCTCAGAGCTTACTTCCAGGCCAAGGAAGAGAGACTCCTCGTCTATGATTACCAACCCAACGGCAGTCTCTTCTCCCTCATTCACGGTACGCTCCCATACTCCATTCTCAGTAAATCGGTCCCGAGTCGAGCAATTCGACTCGTTTGGATACTTGTGCCGTCCCTGTCCCCGTTGAAATTGCTAAACTCTTAAACAATCTATGCTCGTAGTTCAACAAACAGGGTTTTCATCACAGAACACAGCCTGTTAATAGTTTCTTTTCTGGGTAGTTGTGTTCTAAGTTCTAAGATCGAGGATCTTGCCGTTGACGGCATTGGAACCCACGACCCTCTTTTTTAATAAGTCGTAAATCAGGCTATATTATAGTTTAATGGTACTGCGGAAGCAGGAAGCCGCTTACATACAAGTGGGTTCTTCTTCTCGTCTATTTAAATGAAGCAGAATTGAGTGAATATGGTGTTGGACACACAGGTTCAAGATCAACGAGAGCCAAGCCTCTGCACTGGACTTCGTGCTTGAAGATAGCAGAGGACGTAGCGCAGGGCCTCGCATACATTCACCAGGCATCGAGGCTCGTCCATGGTAACCTCAAGTCCTCTAACGTGCTTCTCGGTACCGACTTCGAGGCTTGTCTCGCCGACTACTGCCTTGCCGTGCTTGCCGACTCCTCCATTGAGGACGACGATGCTGATTCGGCTGGATACAGGGCCCCCCAGACACGCAAGTCAGGTCATTGGGGAACCCCAAAATCTGATGTTTATGCTTTCGGCATTCTCTTGCTGGAGCTTCTAACGAGTAAACCTCCATCCCAGCACCCCTTCCTCACGCCCGCCGATCTTCCCAATTGGGTCATTTCGACGAGGGAGGTGGAAAGCGGCGAAGAGAACCGGCTGGCCATGCTTACCGAGGTAGCCGCCACTTGTAGCCAGACATCGCCGGAGCAGAGGCCGACAATGTGGCAAGTGTTGAAGATGATTCAAGAAATTAAGGAAACTGTGATGATGGAGGACAACCAACTTGAATTTTCATAGTTGATATTTCTGTAATTCCACTACTTTGCAGCATATCATTCCATCAATGATGAGAAAAGAAAATGATGGAGACGGCAACAAAGGCAAAGGCAATGCTTACCTCTGGATTGCTTTATGTATCTCCATAGTTGAATTACCAGTGTCTGATAAAGTGTTGGATGGAAGGATTACTGACCGAACCAATGATTAAACTCGTACTTGATCAATTTCTTCCCAATAGCTCGGAATTATTTCATCATGCGTTTTAAGCCTCCGATCCATAATTTTAAACTGGAAGAATCACTTGATTCGACTGCATTTTGGATGGCACAAGGGAAGCAAATGGGACTTATGACAACTCGGCAATTGGGTCCACTCTACGAGGGAAAACTCGGAAATGGCGGACCGAATCTCATCCTTGATCTTCAACACCCTTAAAACAATTGGAGCCATTGCCCATACCTGCAGGCTTGGCATGGTTGTGCATATTGCTTAATAAGCCCCCAAGGTTTTGGTAGGACTACTAACCCTAAGGTAGGACTGACTTACGGGCCAATACATCAGCGCCAAAAAGTGAAAAGCATCCCCCAGAAAGTGTAAATCATTTTTTCAGTGCTGACATGTCAGCCCTATTTTAGGCTAATTTTAAGAGTGCTACCAAATCCTACCTCGATTCCCTGGGACATTAACTTGTAACAAGTGCTTACAGTAAGACATGTATACAGAAATTTAAAACTCTTGTCCAAATTTAGTTGAAGTATTAGATTTTCTTGTCCAAAGAATAGTTTCGTTGCATGGCGGATTATGACAAAGAGATTTTCCACACAGAGTCGACTATGCAAACTTAGAATTATGATAAGTTCACATTGTTATTTTTAGCTGGAACAATGGAGAGACTATTGAACATTTGGTTTTCCAACGAGTTTTCAAAGCCATTTGGAATTCCTTATTATAGAAGCTACATTTACTTAGAAGAAGAATAAAACCCTTCTATGATGCAAGTGAATGGATGTACAAAACTTTTTAAGGGGAAATGCATCACTGCCATAATTGGGAAACTTTATTTTAAGAGTGCTCTATATCACATATGGTGGAAAAGAAATCAAAAACGGTTTGATAATAAAAACAGAAGAGTAGAGTACTCTGAAGATTTGAGGCGAAGTCTAAATCATTGCAACTACCGAAGACATGTAAAGGAATTCTTTTGGATACATGTATCGTGGTGAAATGGAGTTTGGAAATGACAAAACGGCAGAGTAGTCCGAAGATATGCACTTGGCTGCAACCATATATGGGGTGGACTTCACTATCTTGTGATGGATCAGTCACACAAACAACTGGGTATGGCGACCTTTCTAGAATTGTTGCATATACGAGTGCAACTGAATTGATGTATGTTTATTAGAATAGAAGTATTGGCATTATACAAAGGTCTCCTCATTGCAATCAATAAAGGCTTTTGTTGGTGAAAAAAATTGCTTCTTCCTCACTTGGTCTCGGGTATAGGTAGTCCGGGTGATTGAAACGAGTCCAATACATGTCTCAACGAGGAGGACTTTACATATATTTTAAAAGAGAATAAATGAAAAAAGTGGAACCAAACTTTGTTGATATAACAATTGATAACACAGTACGAAAGTCTTGTTCAACTCCAAGAGTCACTAATCTCTCTAGAAAATCCATGCTACTCGTTGTCGAACAAGTCGGTAATATAATATAAGTAATGAACCAGGTTCAATCCTCTTTGAGCCGAATTCCAAACTAAGTTAAATTACTCATGCTCCTAAGATAGAAATGAAATTTGATGTTGATGTTAAAAATATTTTCTTCTTTAGTCTCTCATCTATTTATATCGAGCCAATTAGTTACAGCACTTATAACTCCGTCACGTGTCCCTGTTTGCGGTTCTATTTCTAGATCTATTAAAATCCACATTTCATCTGTTTATAGGTAGATTTTAGGATGGTACCTACAAATGCCCCCCACACATGTATAGTTTAGATCTTAACTAGATACATGTGACATTTTAACGCTTTGGGTTCACGCATCTGAACAATATTAATTATTTTTAGTGATCTATGCTCGACGATGTAACTAATTTGACTAGATAATCCCAAGCGACACCTCTTCCAAGACAAAATATCCTTTATTACTAACTATTTTCAGGATTTGTTTAACTCCTGATGATCTCGTTTAAAACAAATGACAACTTCTGCGTGGGAAACCAAACTATCTTTATCACTTTCTAGTAACCATTTCCTCTATGGGTCTATAAATATCAACTATGAACATTATCTTGTATTTATCCCTTTTCGTTATGATCACATATCATCCTTTCTGCAACCATACCGGTGGACTTTGATAGTTTGGAGTGGTTTCAAGCTTTATTAAATGGGGTGATTCCCCTTTATGGCCTATACTTGGTACCCGGATTCTCTTGCTCTTAAGAACATTTGATGTTAATTTTTCAAGCCATGTCCCTCGTTCGAATTACCATCCCACGGCTAAAGGCTAGTTGTTTTATCTTGAGTCTCCTAATTTTAAGGAGCTAGAGGAGTACATGGATCCATTAGATAATCTTGGAGTACTTCTCATGTCAAGGAAGAGTGCTTTACAGATCGGGAGGTGGTGTCATCCTTATCTTTGGAGATGAAGCCTCCCTCTATATGTAGCTTGTTATTTTACACACACGGTGGTTCCAAAAATGAGCATACATTTAGAGAGACATATAGATTAGAGCCCCTTGTTTTGCTCATTCAGCTTGGAACCATCGTTTTGGGCCATGGTTTTAAAACTCAGCCGATTCTGAGTCGAATCGGCCAATCCAGGTGTAGATCAGCTTGGATCAGCCGATCCAACTCGGGAATCAGTTTGAAATTTATAAATTTTTTTGATTTTTTTCAAAATTTGAATTTCAAATCATTTGAAAGGTTTTTTTTGCACCGGATCAGCCGAATCAACTCGGAATCGGTTCGGATCGGCTGATTTGACTCGGGAATCAGTCAAGACTGATTCCAACTTTGATTCTAGGTTTTTAAACCATGTTTTGGGCAACTCCTGAGGTGACCTCCAAAGGGATAAAAGACATACCTCATCCAGGTCTCCTTGGTTCTTGGCGATGTACAGGTTGAACGATTTCTACTAAAATCTATACTTTATCTTTGTCAACCACCAACTTCAATGCCCTACCTTGACTATGTTTAGGTCATTCTATATTTTAAGAAATGATGCATGGTCTCGATATGAACCTTTGTATTTACATCATTTTGTTAATTTAAGGAAAAAACATATATATATACGAACCATAGTGTTTGGCCTATATTACGTTTTGTAAGACATTTTTGTCCTTGAATACCTCTTTCTTTTCATATGGAGGTTTACGCTGCTTTAAGAACTCATTATCGAGTTCTTCCCTAGTATGCGCAAGTTGATGAATATCTTCATCAAAAGCTTTGCTGTTGTGGATTGACCCTTCCAGAGCAAATGGTCATTCCATACGCTTAGACTTTTTGCTCTCAAAGGCAATACTACCCCCCAAAGCACACCATTGTGTTCGTCCATTCTTGGGACGTGACTCTCAAAATGGCCCAAATCGTCTTGATAATTCATTTTAAGTCCCTAGAATGATATGCTTGGACTGTCGGACTTCCTTGTCGCAAAATCTCCAAAGAACAATCCCTCATTGGCATGTAACTTTTTTAAACCGACTCATTTCCTACTCACCATCGAAGCTATGTCCTTCAAAGCCATGTTCTTAGGCTCAAAATGTATACCCTTCCTTTGCCCCTTGAATTCTTGATTTTCTCCAATTCCAAGTTCTTGTCCTGAGTTGAACTTGACCATTGGTAAAAAACTTACTTTTTGTCGATCCTTGTTGCACTAGTTTTTCCAACCTTAGTCGCTACCAAGCCTTGGATATTTTGATCGAGTACTCTCTTTTCTTGATACTCTGCTTCTAAATAACATGAGTTATGATGACCATTTTTCCTTGGGAAAAAATTGTTCATTCATCACATTCTAAGTCGACAGTGGTTATGTCGGCACTTACTAGCTTCGAGACCGTAGTAACGAGCCTTGTCGTGTAACTAAACAACCTTTGTGCTCAATGATTGCTTTATAACCCTCAGCAATCACTTTATTGATCGTGACCATATTAATATTTACTTATATTTGGGTGAAGTTCTTTTGCTTGGCACATCGTTCGACACGCTAGTTCACCTTTTTTATTTGTGCTTATGTTACTTCTTTGGTCGTGACTGAGTCGATATTGACCAATCCATCAGGAGGTTTTGCCACCTTTTTTCCATCACAGGGAATAGACTGACCGATATACACAGCTGCTAGTCTTGCTGTTCCTCAAGGACTGGTGGCGTTCGTAGGAAACTGATTTTTCCCACTTACTAACTCCTTACATGGTCCCTTATCCGCTTACCTTGAGGTTTTCCAAGCACACGTCTCTTGTGATCATCTCTTCGTTTTGTTTTTGGCACCTTGACTGTGTATCGATCTTGTACATTGATCGTCACCTAGTCAAATTAAAGGCTCGAGTCCTCTTTCATGACCTCGAGATCGTAAATTTTGCTCGTATGGAAGGTGCCTATCTTTCTGGCCCATGTTCTCACACGGTTGTCGATAAGAATCATATTTGCTTAAGAAATTTCCTTAAGATACATAACTTACACTTTTCAATTGTTGAACTTCTTGTTTGAGGTAGCCCACACTGTCGAGATCTTTTCCATTTATCGAGAGATTTCTTAAGTCTTCCCTAGGACATAGGTGTCCCTCAAACTTTTCTCGACATGGTAAGTTTATAGCTCGACTAACTTAGTTTTGGCCCTGTGGAAGTTATTCTTTGTGGCCATTCAATTCATGTTGAGCCTTTCCATATAGGTCCTCTATCAGGATCTCAATCTATTGGTTATCGAGATGAAATGTTGCTTAACCTTACCCCTCGAGTTTTCTTGGGGTTTCAGGTATATAGCTGTTGAACTTTCTCTCTTTAAACCATTCTCGGGTGCTATGCCTTGGACTTCCCTTAGATTGACCTTGTTCGACCATTAAATGGAACGTTATAGTAATTACCTTGGCCAACTTGTCATTTGCGTTATGCTGGCCATCAGATTCTAGGGGTTTTTCGCAACCAGACTTCCCGTAAAAATGATCACTTCGATCTTCCAAGGTGTTGAATCATATTCCCCTTTGAAGCGATCTCCCATTGTGGTCGCCAATCTTTGTGTTGGTGAGAAAATTTGTTTCTTCCCCACTTGGTCTCGGGTATGGATAGTTTGGGTCACTAGAACAGATCCGGTACATGTCTCAATAAAGAGGACTTTACACAAACTTCAAAAATGAAGAAATGAGAAAAGTGAAACCAAACTTTGTTGATATAACAGTTGATAACACTGTACAAACATCTTGTTTAACTCCAAGAGTCACTAATCTCTTTAGAAAAGCTATGCTACTCAATGTCAAACCAGCCAATGATTGAATTTAAGGAATGAACCAGGTTTAGTCCTCTTTGAGACGAATCGCAAACTAAGTTATATAGGTGGTATGATTTGGCTACCCTAGGACTTTGGATGCATATGATTAAGACTTGAGGAAGGCAAGTAGATAATCAAGGCTAAAAAATTAAGAGGGACCACCAAAGCATTACGATCAATAATCTTGACCATTCAATTTTATTTTATGTTTTTTTGTACTAGAAACAATTTGACACTTGTTCAAATTTTAAGCTTTAGGAGGGGTGTTTTGTGACTGAAGATATAGATACAAAACCCTTCTCTTTTCAAAGGTCATAAATTGTGTTAGCTTGCAACAAAAAACGATTGATTAGAAGGCTAGGCAACAGTGTGTGTATATATTTATAAGGTTTCTCTAACCAATTTTTTTTATCATATATTGGTATAACATTTGGTTTGCTGAATGGATTAAACATTGGTGCGATGTGAAATCTCTATCTAACCAAGGTCCAAGACTGATCTAAAATCCTTTCAATGCTATTTTTGGTCGAAACATACGGAAAACAAAATCTTGCAGTGTTTTAGAAGTTAACTTTGAAATGTTTAATGCTAGCACTATTTCTTCTTCTTTTAGGATACTCCATGAAGTAAGGAAGCGTTTGGCAGCCACATGTAATGAATCATTTCATTTGAGTTTCCCAAAGCTTTTGTAGTAAGAACAGGATGGTTAGTAATGAACTCATTCACATTTGCAGTGATTTGTGCTTGATAACACAAGTCATTTCATTTTATTGAAAAACCTAAGATGACTTCATTTCTAATTGTAGTTAACAAATCATTATAAATTTGAATGAGTTCATTACAAACCATCACCGCATGTATACAAATGCCTTGATAAACACAAATGAAATGATTCCATTATAGGTGGCTGCCAAACAGGCTATAAAGAACCACAAAAAATACTGATGGTCCAAAAGTGAAGTTGATAAAGCAAGGTGGATTCCTCCATTGGATGGAATGATGAAAGTCGTGAGATGAATTTCAAAGCTGGCTTAGATACAGTGATTAGAGACAAAGAGGGTAAACTTTTTTTTTGGCAAAGTAAAAGGGAAAATGTGCTTAACCCTCTTCTTGCAGAATGCCTTGCGGCTACACTAACCCTTACTACTATCCTCTGTCTAGGGCTCAGCAAAGTTATCTTGGAAGATGACTCTTGGGAAGTCATCACTTTCCTTGAGAATCACGAATCCAATTGTCATTGGTCTATTTCTAGTGTGTTAAACATTTTTAAATCTTTGTTGCAATCTTTTGATTTGGTGCTATTTGGTTGTGTTAAAATACACTTAAACAATATTGTCAATGTGTTTGTTGATCTATAAATCCAAAAATTATAATTAATCATTTACTTACACAATCTATAAATCAAGTATTTGACTTAATTACATCAATAACTGAGTGATTCGAGACATGGAGATATCATTATCACATTTCTTGAAGATAGTCTAGGCCTCTAACAAGATTGTGTAAGGAAGCTTGCCAAATTATCTCCACGATACAACCTAGCTTGGAATCAACTCATTGTCTCTAAAAGGTCTTGCACTATCTAGCAAAAACATATGATACCTCCCTTAAAAATTGATGGCTCTTAGAATCTAGCATTCAAAAAACTTGTTCAAATTTTCTAAAAATTTCAGCGGAGTCTCTCCTTATCAAATTGATAAACATATATAAAAATCGAGTCAAGAAGACAAAGGTAACACTATCAACCAAGTAGAAGTTCTCCTACAAGAACACGCTTGGATTGAGGTGGGTCAAATCTAAGGATATCAAGCAAGAACTCCCTTAAAGATAGAGTTGTCAGTCCAAGGTCTGAAATGGGTTAAGTATTTTCAAAACACACCCAAAAGAAAGAAAATAGAGAGAGGTCATCAAGTGGCAGCCTTTCTCTTTTTTCCTTTTCTTTGTTCTCAATTTTCTTCTTGTTGGGGTGAAGTCTAATGTAAGTTAGAGATTAGAGGAACCAAAGGAAACATTTAGGTTACCCAAACTGTCGGATCGATCAGGAAACATTTAGGTTACCTAAACTGCAGAAAACCAAAACTAGAGAGTTGACAATTCAATCCCGGATCAATCCTAGATTGAGCCAAGGTACCTAGTTAAATTCCAGATTGATCCCGAATTGAGCCAATGGGATGAGAAGAAAATAGAAACTTCCATGGATGGTCAAGAAAGCTAGGTTTCATTATGAGATTAACTTGTATGATCTATATAAAGTCATTATTGTTGTGTATGGTTATTGAATGGTCATTCAAAGGGTTTGCAAAGGTTTTTGCAAGGTTTGAGAAGATGGTGAAAAGCTTGAGAATGATTTCTCTATGAGTTTTCTCAAAGTTCTCTTGGTTGAAAGATAATGTAAGTAAGGGAAAGAGAAAAGGGTTTTTCAAGGATTGTAAGTTGTGATAGTGTATATGAAAGAAAATAAAACTTGTAGTTTTGTATTTTTCCATTATGGTGAAAGGTTTTGTGTGATTCCATGATTTTTTTTATTTTTATTTTATTTTATGATTTTCCACATAAATCTTTGTCTTGTTGTTTTTTGTATATTTGTTTGTTTATTTCACATTTATTATTGCATCCTAATAAACTCACGTCAAGAGATAATTACAATCATAACACTTCTATGGTTTGAACCCAATTCATTGCTTTAGTGCTTTAGCCAAGTAGGTTTTTCAGCTATTTTCATCATTTTATAGTGATGATGGGCTTCAATCCCATCTCACCAACTACCCATATGTGTCCAGTTTTGGGTGGGCATCAATCAGGCCTTGTATGGGTGATGGGCCATTTCCAAGGCATTTGACGAGCCTTGTACAAACTAACTTGCATGACAAGTTTTATTGGAAATTTTCATTTCAGTCTAACTAAGACATAGTTCAGTGCGTCTGGTCCGTCTACAACTTAACCCATCAAGGAAGGCGTGAACCACTTAGATTCATGGATCTGCGGGCTTCATATACTTATCCGTGAGATTTGTGGGCTTTCACTCATAAGTCCGCCCCAGATTTGTTGTTTTATCTGTTGCGAAGTGCAAAGTATACATTCAGCACCCTTGCACCAGGTCCTTGCCCGAGCCAGTACCCGTAAACGTGTGATGAGACTTGTTGCGCGGCCGCTACATGGAAGAGGGAGCTCTCCAAAATACTTAAGGTTAGCATTTAAAATAGCTTATATTTTGCTTTAGAAAACTTTCCCATCCAATGTGTGACTAAAGAAATAAAAGACAAATTTTGAAGACAAAAACATTGAAAAAGTAAACAAGGAGACTGTTAAGCTTCGTTTCAACAGTGTTGGCAAAGCATGGGTTACATTCTGGTTTGCAGGAGTTGAATGCGCTTAATTCTGATGTAATGCCTCTCGTTGATTCGGTCTCGGTTTGTAATGAAATCCCTTATTTCGAAAAATTAGAAAAACTAAAATAGAGACTTCTCTTACCATGGCCTTTCCTGCAAGTTGACCATCAGGGACCTAATCCGATTGTTCAACGTTTTTTTAGACTGTCAACACCCATATGTAACCTGTTTATCCAAAATAAGATGTGCCAAAATTGATATCCTAATAATAAATAAAAGATTAAGGTAATCAAAATTTCAGTAGTATTTGAATTTGGGTTTTTACTTTTTGGATGTTATTCTGCCATAATAACAGCAAGCAGGTAAAAAGGTACAAAAAACTACAGCAACGACAAAACTAATCTATTACCAGTATAAATGATATCAATTGAACTGTTAAGTGTGTAGAATTCACTCTCATAATGAAATCTTTTATACTTGGGATTTGAAAAAAAATAGTGATAATAATGGATAATAAAATATTCAACGTCAGAGATAACAAAATTTTATCCAACGTTGTTTCTTCTTTTAAGGAAAAAACACTGCATGGAAACAAAATCAGTGTGCAGGATTTTGTATGTCGTAGGATTTTGTATGTCCTACCGTGTTTTGGACACAGGCTCAGTGAAAATAGGCATCCATAAAAATCGGTTGTGTAAGGTTAAAACCATAAAAAAATAAAAGGTGTTCAAATGAATACTTGCTCCGTATTTAAAGGAGACAATGGGTTTGTAGACATAAAAAAAAAAAATGTGCGCGAATGGTAAATGGGTTTATCATTCGCCCCCAGTTGATTGGCAAATGAAAATTCGTATAGTATTTCGCTGTTGATTAAAGGAGTTCAATAGGATATTTTTGACCAAAAAGTGTGCATGAATGGACTCATGCAATACAGAAACCAGAAACTGAAAATCGGTTTTATCTCTTTACATAGTGGTTGTTTTGGATAAATATGACTCTGATGAGTGTCATAACTATCTCAAAGACGAAGGAAGGTAGATTCTCACATAAAAGAATCACCTAAATATTTGAGATAAGATTTAAAGAATCTCATTTCAATAGAAATGACACGGAAGAGATAGAGTTCTCTTCAAATGAGGATTCTTCTCCAAATTTGTTTGGAGAGTTTATAAATACTCACATACACAAGAGATATACAACAACAACAACAACGATAAAAAAAAAAAAAAAAAAAAAAACAAGGAGAACGAGAGAGAATATTTAAGTAAATGTTCACTACAAGGCGAGCTACATTTGTTTTTATTGAAATTTTAAAAGTTACCCTG
>JAOXJP010000012.1:11672041-11684309 GCA_025762735.1 Platanus orientalis | reverse complement strand
TCCTGTGTACCAAAGTTTAAAACCATCAATATCTTTAGCCTTTTTTCCTTTCCATTTAGTCTCTTGTAGACAAGCAACCAGTGCTATGCATGTGAGAGCTTTAAATAATTGAGCCAGGGTTTTTGTTTAAACATAGTTGAACAATCTTTCTTTTTGACTAGACAAGTGTAAAGCCTTAACCTTGAAAATTCACTCGGCTTTCATACCATTTTGATGTACAGTACCCACATGCAAACTAGATATAACCAAAGGGAGAGTCTAAAACTCACGAAGATTACCTCCATTTGTTTCTGTGATTCCCTCCATGCCATATTGTTGGGTCGTCTGTGGTGGTCAAAGCTGAGTTATGCACAAACAAGGCGGGTGGCTTTAAAGTTATCAAATCTTATCTGACAGAGCATGTGAACGAGGCCTTGCCCTCACAATTGTCTCATCACTGTGTCTGATCCACTCTGAGAGTCTCCATGGCTTCTGCCACTTCCACTTGAACTGTAATAGCCACTGATGATGACTCCTCTTCCACCTCCAGAGCTTGCCAGATTGTCCTACAACTGCCAGCTTCTTCTTCGACAGCTGTCCAATTGGTACCATCTGTAATCACCACCAATTCCAATTATTTCTTGCCCAAATAAGAACATAAATCCCAACCCAAAGACAGCACGAAGCAGAAGATTAACCTTTCGTGTATTGTCTAAAAATGCTGCTGATTCTCTGACTGAGCCATTAGCAATGCCTGCTGTATATTTGAGTTGCTTCTGTGCCGGCACTGACATTGGAGATAAGGGCCCAATCATGTCATCAGCAAAGTGTTTCAACGAACCATGTGAGTTTCCCTGTCCATTGCCAATCTCAAGTGTTAGAAAAATAATCAAATACTGAAGGATAAATGGTTACCACATTTTAGTCAGACACAATGAGGTTAGAGAAACCATGACGATAAACACTGATCTCAACGACACCATACTTTTTCTTAAGGCCAAATTTATAGGTCTAAATGTTTGGAATACTGTGCTCATGTTTGGACGTTAAAGTTGTTAGGTCTAGTTTGGACACCCAGCAAAGTCCCCACCCCCCCATTTAATGAGATGCTGTTCTGCTGAAAAGCGAAGGCATGTTTCTTGTCAGATTTGTTGTTCTATTGATAATTTGTTGAAAAAGTAGCCAATTTTTATATAATCAAAACAACAAACCAAAGATGCAATGTGCTTTTGCTTTTACAGCCCTTCAACACATCCAATTCCATGTTGATACTTCATTTACATGCCAACCCAAGCAGTTGAGTTCCAATCTTCAGGCCTAAGCTATGAATGTGTTTCAAGTTTCTTGTCATACAATGATGGGGGAAAAAGGAAAAGAAGAAGAAACTAAGCAATTTACTGTTACAAAGAGAATCTCACCGAAGTTGATGTAGCCAAGGCAATGGCAACAGCTTGCTCTCTCAGATTTTGCTGCTTCTCAATTTCTTTTCTCCTTGCTTCACTCTGTTGTAATAGACCTACATGCTCATTTAATTGCTCTTTCATCTCCTTGATATCAATTTCCTTCTCCCATAATTGGCACCTAATGACAACACACAAAATGAAACTTCAGAATTTGAATAAGGATATCACAAATGGCTGCCAAAATTAAAGAAGAAAATTATATTTTTGATACCATATATTGTGCACTGTGAATATGGGTGGTGGGGTCAATTGGTTTTACTAGACACCCTCCATTGTCTTAAAAATCAGGGCTTTTCCTGCTTTCTATGAAAAAATGACCTCCTACCCAATAAAAAAAACTTAAGTAGCCAGCTAATCTTGAAATAAACTTGGTAGAGTATATAGAAGGTGAAAATTAGCGGTTAGTCATCTAATTTTTTTTTCCCTCTCCAATTATGGTCTGGGCTGAGTAAGCAGCCACCTAAGAGGAGGGAATAAAGTAACAGGCTTTAAAAATGCCTTTTAAGTTCCTCCCCCCTTTCTATGAAGGGACTTTTGCCAAATCGGTTTAAAATTTTGGGAAAATTGCCAAATAATGAAGTAGTATAAATTATTTACTGAATCAGTTTTTTAAGGGGCAAATTGTAGAAAAGAGAGATAATTATCAATTATTACTTTTTCTTTGTTCCTTTTATACCCCTAACCATCTATATGTTTCCCTCTCCTACCCATTATCTATCTCTCTCTCTTAATCTATCCTATCTCCCACTGGCCACTACCTCTGATTGGATATTTCAGAGCTAGATGCAACCAGCTATAGGTTTACTTCACCAAATCAAAACAGGTAAAAAAATGGAAAAACTATAAACACAAGGTGATGATGCAGCTTTTCAATGGATGGAGAAGTACAAGCTATTATGGAAGCCCAAGGTCGAAAGCATGGGGGCAAGAAAAAAGACATGATGCTATCCACCATTTTAATCTTTAAAGTTTATTTATTTTTGGATTATGTTTTAGTAGTTTTAGTGAGTTATTTAATGTAATAAAGCCATTAGTGCCAAGTTAGAAAGTTGGTAGGGAGTTGAAATTAGTTTAGAATAAGTTTAAGAGTGTTTTTATATTTTTCAGAATTTTTTTAGATTTTTTTTGTTTTTTTTTTTTGCTAACTTTACAATGGAGGGGTATTTTGGTCAAATTTATTTTATTTATTTATTTATTATAAATAGATCATAAAGACCTCTTCTACGGGAAGTTAAAGAAAATTTATGAATAAAAGTTGTTTTTGAAGTCTAGGCTAGTTATCTCCTCTAACTCTCACAATTTAAGTGAGTTCTCTCTTTCTTGATTTCTTCATCACTATCTTCTCCAATCTCCATCATCTTCACATCTTCTTTCTTTTTTTTCAAAAGAATCTCTACAGTAATCTCTTCTTATACTATGTTTTACATCAATTTCCCTATTGGTTTAAATAGTTTGAATGGGTTTTTATTCAACCTTTCAATTCACTTTTAAATATTCTCTTTATCAAATGCATGGATGCATGAGAGAAATGTTATTTATCTGAATTTTCTGGTAATGTTTTCACTACTTTATTGTTTCCAATTCTTTCCCTTTTCTGTTTCTTTGTGTCATTGTTTTTCCTCCTTTTTTTTTATATTTTGGATAAGCAAAAGAGTATATTCTATAAAAAATGGGTGAACCCCTAAGAGAAGTACAAGCTTAAATAAGCTAAAAAGACTTCATAGGCAGACCAACTCCAGCACCCTTACTACTACTTACTAATAAAGAGAAAGCCCCAACTCTAAACCTTTGCTGGGTGCTGCCCCATTAGCAGCCAAACAGAGGCAAGAAATACTGACATTTGACATACGAGGATGGAAAGAGAAGCGTCCTACCTACCTATGCTTTACAGGTGGGTGGATCAAATGCAACGACAACCCTCTGATGGGCCAACTAGTAGCTGATCTCCAACCATGACTATACAATCTGGTTTATAAAATGCAATGTATTACTCTACTGTAAATTCTCAACAAAAAACAATCACATCTCAATAATCCTTTCCCAATCATTTACTGGCAACTCCCACTTTTATAAGTAAATGATCTTTACAACGAGAAACCTAGAAACACACAAACTCTCTGGCCCGGGTAAAGACTTTGAACTGGGTTCAGTGTAATTGTTGAACGCCCTATTGTTTCTCTCAAGCCAAATGGCCCAAACCACCACAGCTAGAACCAGCTGCCAAATTTCTTTTCCTAGCTTAGAAAATGCCAATGATAATAGTAGTAATAATAATTAATATTCATAATAATAATAGTAATAATAACAATAAATAAATAAATATCAAGACAAAAAAAGTTGTATAGAAGTCCACAATACAACTCTTATCATGCATCATAATCAGCACCAGATATGAATTTCAAATAATCAGCTTAGGCCAACTCCAAACCAGTTAGAACTTACGACCCACACATTACAATCTTATGATTAATCCATTTTATACGTAAAGACACTATTTATTGATAAAAAAATCCAAAATATTGCAATATATATATATATACAGCAGTTGATCTGGATTTACCTTCGTCAACCTTCTCTTTGGCTGGAAAAAAGGTCTTATGTGGTTCTGCATTTGCCAAAGCAGAGGTGAGCCATGATCTCAAAGAATTTTTTTCATTCCCTTCAAAGAAAAAGAAAAAAATAACAAATATAGTTAGACCTCCAAAAAGGATCATGGTGCATAAAAGCTGAAGAGTTAATGATACTTCAACCAGTAGATCAGTACAACCTTGAAGGACAGGAAATGTTCAATATAGACTACACGAGTTCAGAAGTCAATGCTGAAGTAGTAATAATAGATCAACCAATTGTGAACAAGAAAGGAAAAAAGTTCTTTCAGCATGCACACCTTGTTTAGCTGTGTCTGCACTGTCCAGCTTTGAAACTTGCAAGCCAATACCCCGAATCTCCTTGACATCTATGCCAGAACAGTGAAAGGATTAACAAAAGTTTATTATTTAAAGAGGAGAAAAGACCTTCAAAGTTCAAAGTGATCTCATCTAAACTTTACATCTGCCAAGTGCAAGGAACAAAGACTAATAAGATAATAATTGCACATGCATCCTCAAAATTTTGCTAAATCCACAAGCTCAGATGACCTGACTAGATGTATAATGTATTACAAAACAAAATGAAAGAATGTAGATGAAAGTAGATATAGTCTGCAAATATAATGGTCGAAGATGGGTAGCAGAATTCAGCATATACTTTAAACGGAAGACCCTGGATTTTAGAAGAGGGTCCCATAGCATGATTGTTAATTATAAAAGGTTAAGAAAATGTGTCAAATATAAAAACTGATAGTCAATTCAAGGAATGACTTCTCACCCAGATTATGTCCCTGGTTTTCTAGAAATCATTTCAATGTATGTCTTAACTCTCAAGTGTTCTAGCAATCATTTCAAAGATCTTAGAAAAATTTCCATCTATTTTGCAATTGGTTTTCTATGGCATGATTAAAAAAGGGAACTACTACCAAGAAAATGATCAGAGAAGGAAACTGAAAAACTTTGTGTAGTAGAAGTTCACTTTTGGTCTTTAACAGAAGTTGTGACATTAGTGAGATTGAGGCCTTGTAAAGTTCCTGCCTTGTACAAGAGATTACAGGTCTTACCATATAAAGCACCAAAGCAATGTCAGTTTCCCACAACCACAATCAAAGATTACAGGTCTTACCATATGAAAGCAATATACCCCTAAAAATTACAGCGAACTCAAAACCAGAAACCTTAAACATCATAAATAAAAATATTAAATAATTAACATTAAGAAATCAAAAAAAAAAAAAAAATCTAAACCCTTAACCAAAAGTCCTAAGCACCAAATTCCTTACGAGGTAAATAATAAATCCCTAAACTGTAAAGATTTAAATAACTTTACAAAAAATAAATAAATAGCTTTAAACAAAAAGGTCCCTAAATCCTAAAAAGAGTAACCCTAAACCCTAAGCTCAATGTGCAGTGCCGTGCACGCGAAGGTCTCAAGCAGCATCCCTAGGGAAACCCAATCCCCAAGAGACCTCTAAGCTATCCTTTCAAGAAGCTTAGAGCCACCCTGATGTGGACATCAGTACCACACTTACTAGGGCATACCAGCAGAGGAGAAGGATGCCCCCTTTGTCAATGTGGTTCAAGTAGCTAGAGTCCATGTGGGGTGCATGTGAGACCCACATGTGGGCAGCCTTGGAGGACACTTGATGGACATTGCGTTGAGTCTTTTTTATAGTTCTTGGGATCTCAATTTACTGCTTTGTTTAGTTCTTTTATTATTTTTCTGTTCATCAGATATAGGGGACATAGAGGTCATAATTATTATTGTTTTGGGGCTGTTTTGAGAACCCCTTGTAAAACCTTAGTAGGGTGTCACCTACAAAAGGGAATTTAGTTTGTTTTGAACATAATGATCGATTGAATAAGATTTTGAATTAGAAATGCAAGGCTGCTCTTTTCTTCCCTCTTCCAGAGATAGGTAAACCCTAGGAGAGATTCCTAGAGTTTGGGGTGAATATCCTTGGTGAGAAGCCAAGAACCTTGGTTCCTTGTGGTGAGAGGCCATAAACCAGGTAAAATCTTTATTTTCCTCTTCTTTTCTTTAATGTTCTTGGTGTGTGGAGTGATTAAACGGCCGTAGATTAGACTCTTGAACCTTAATCTGACAAATCCTCAACTCCAAAATCTTAAACCAATAAACCCTTGTTGTTTTTCTGTGTTTCTCTGGAAATCTTTGATCTAAAACCCAACACCCATGCTGTTTTGTCACTCCAGAACTTTTCCGGGTGAACTAGAGCAACTCGTGGGGTTCCAAGACCCAGAATTTCTAGGTTTTTTTTTGGAAACCCATCAACCCCATCACTTGATATTGTTGTTGTGGGCCTTTGCTTTACTTCCCAAACCCTGAGGCTAGCTAAAACAGACCTGGGTTATCTCTTTATTAAAACCCTGCCCTGCGGATACACAAAACAGACCTGATTACATATGGGTTTTGATTAATCCTGGCGGCAACCTTGAAATCCCTATAATTCTGCAGTTTTATACCTTTGGAGGGCCTGTTTTATAGACACTAAACTGCAGCTTGATAGTCTGAACCCTAATTAATAAACTTTCTTCAATCGTTACTGCTGGTGGTTATTTGTAGATCCTGTTATCATTGTTATATCAGCTTGGCTACTGCTAGACTATTTTATTCTTGCTCTAAAGATTCTTTCATGGTTCTTTGATGTTGATTTTCAATTCTGATGTAGGTACAGCATATGTGATTGATTTCAATTCTATTTTGAATACTTATAAGTTCTCTAACTATGGGTGTGTTACTAGTTGAACCGGAACTGTTTACCTAATTGATCTTGAGTTGAGCATGACTGAGAATAGGAACCAAAGTTATATTTACTTATTACTTTGGATAATTTTTTATGCGGACATCCAAGTTGAAGTGGGGCCCACATGACATGTGGGTGACTGTTGGAGCAACATGTGGTGCAACAAGGAGAGATCATGTGGTGCATGTTGGAGCAACATTATCTTTAATTTGAGTTAGAGTTTTATTAGGATTTAATGTTAGACACTACCTTTTAATTATTTTGAGTTGATTTTAGAGTCCTTAAATCAAAGTTGTAATCCTGTTTTTTCTTTAGACCATATTTTGGAGGGTCAAAACTTACCCGTTTTGGCTGATTTTGGTGTCATTTGAAAGGTTATTCAGTTACCTTTTCAACAAGACCAAGATCTTGAGAATCTAATGTGATTTAGGAAAGTTATGGCCAAAATACTGGTAGGGTATCACTTAAATAGATGAATAAAAAAATTTATTGCTTTCTAGTTCTTGGCTAGTTTGTTCTTCCTTTGTGAAGTCTAAAAAGTAGGAATGGTTTTCCCCAAAGGTGGATTCCTTGGGTTTATTCAAGTTTAGTGAAGACCAAAATCCCCTGTTTTAAGTTTGGAAAAACTTCAAATCACGTCTTTATCTTTTCATTTTCTCTTTTCTTGTTTCTGTTACATCACTTTGGGTTTTATTGATATTCTTGGATATCATTCTACATCAACTTTAGTATCATCTCAATTGTGTTGCATCAATTTTCAATTGATCCCCTGTTTTGAGTTTAGGAAAGCTTCAAATCACATCTTTATCTTTTCTTTTTCTCTTTTCTTGTTTCTATTACATCACTTTGGGTTTTATTGATATTCTTGGCTATCATTCTACATCAACTTTAGTATCATCTCTATTGTGCTGCATCAATTTTCAATTGATCCCTACATGCTATCATGTTTACATGAATCCAACATTATATTTGGTATCAGAGCCAAGTTAAGATAGGTTAGATTTTGGTAGTTGCATTGTAGGATTACATTGCATAATTTAAAAATTCTTAATCATATTAGCATATTAGTCTAAGCATATCATTTTCTTGCATTACTTAGAGTTAGCCCAGTAGTGTATACATGATTACATGCATCCAACATCAAATTTGGTATCAAAGTCAGGTTAAGATAGGTTAGATTTAGGCTAGTTGCATCGTAGGATTACATTACATAATTTAAAAATTATTTATTATATTAGCATATTGATTTAGGCATATCACTTTTTTGCAATCACTTAGAGTCAGCCCAATAGTGTATGCCCACCCGCCTTGGTATGGATTACCATGAAAAAATAAACATTAGAGCTTGCCCAAACTCTATGAGGCCTGACTGTGCAGAAGCTAGCCTCCAAACCAAACTTGACTAGCAAACTAGGGAAATCCATACTAGTCAAGATACTTTAGAGACCTCCCATGCATAGAGCGAGCATTCCGTAAAGGGTGCTGCCAGGTGTGAGCCAATGCAAGAGTGACCGAGGAGATGGCCCAGTGAGAGGACATGATAAAGGTAGAGTGATGCAGCAGCTTTGCAATTTTTATAGAAAAACTATCCTATTTGGAAGCCCAAACTCAAGAATTATTAAGGAAGGAATGTCAAGGGAAGATGTCCATGGTAATTAGGTGTTTAGGGTATTTTAAGGGGGGTACAATATTTTATGTGTCCATGTAATAAGGCCAATAGTGCCAAACTTTAGTTTTTTTTAGAGAAATCCCGTTTTTTATGTTTATCCCACTTTTTCAAAGGTCAAAACTTGACTTTTGGCTTGATTTTGGTGTAATTAGATATGTTATTTAGTTACCTTTCTAATGAGACCAAGATTGTGCAAATCCGAGGTGATTTAGGAAAGTTATGACCAAATTACTAAGGGATGGTCACTACAAACGAGAATAGTGTTTTTTTAGAAGTCTTAAGTTTGAATTTTTAGAAAAATAAGTTTTTAGAAAGTTTTATGTTTTTTAGAAAACTGGACTAACAAGTTTAGGATTTTAGGAAGTTTCTAATTTTGGCAAGTTTCCAATTACTTAAGGTTGTAAGCCTATTTAAAGGCAACCCCTCCCCCATAATTTGATAGTGAAGATTAAACAAGTTTTTGAAGATTTGGGTGTTCCCAAGGTGTGGCTATAGCCATGTTCTCCTTCTTCAAGGGTTGATGTCACTCATAGCTCCCTTCTCTTTTCTTCCATAGGTATAGCCACAAGCTCCTTTTCTCCTTCAAGGTAAATCTCTTTTCTTTTTCTTTCTTTTTTAGCTTCTTCCTAACTTTTATCTTTCTTTCTATACTACTCTCTTCTTATTCTTTCTGTCATATTCTTCTTTTTCTTCTTCTTCTTCCTCTTCTTCCTTCTCTTGAAACCTCCATTAAGGCACCGTCACTTTTTTTTAAGTTCTTTGATTTGACCCAGCAAATCTTATCAGAATTTCATGAAATTTTAACTATAAAACCATCACACGTCAGAAACGATCATAAAATTTTCAGAATTTTCTGACACATCAGAGGGGTATTTTGGTAATTTTTGAATTTTCTGTCCAAAATTACAAAAATGCCATTTTTAGGTCTTTTTCCTTCTTTTCTTCTTCTTTTCATTCTATATTCTTCCAAACTCTATTTCTGTGATTCTATTATCAATTTTCTCTTATTTTGTGGTTACTTGAAATACTAAATTCAATTCTTTAAAACTTTTGCTTCCGCACTTTAAATCTAACCATTATTTGAGGGGTTTTGGAATTAGTCTACATCAATTTTTGGTATATTCTCCTTTGTGCTACATCAATTTTGGTAACTTATATCCTACATCATAGAGCTTCCCATGCACATGATGATATCGATCAGGATCACGTCATTCACAACGATACCGTGATGAGGTCGGTTTAAAGAAGATGCTCCCACCTTCGACAGTCGTCTTAATCGGAAGGTATTCCTAGATTGGGTGTCTAATATGGACCACTATTTTGAATGGTATGATAAGTCAAAGGGGCATAGAGTTAGGTTCGCCAAAATGAAGTTGGTAAGATAGGCAAAGCTTTACTAGACCACAGTAGAGCATCAGCTTCAGGCAAGGCGAGAAGATACCATTGTCTATTAGAATGAGATGAAGGAGAAGCATGAGGAAAATTACCTGCCTTCATCAAGTAGTCTCTATGCCAGGAAAGCATGTCGGTCAGACTACATCGCACGCTTTAATGAGTTTATGATGAGATACGATGTTAGGCAAGATCCCACTGTCACTTTATCTAGATTTAGGATGGGAATCCAACATGAGATCTAAAAGGAGTTGATCCCCCACAGTATTAGAGTACCCTACAAGAAGCCTATCAAATGGTGCAACTGACTTTTGATATTCGCCATGGTGAACTCAAACATGTTATAATTGAGAGTAGACCTCTCCCAAGGGGACAGACTTCTAGAGGACCATAGAGAAATTCTAGACCCTCTTCTCAACCTAAAAAGGATAAGGGAGTTGTCGGAGAAAATCCGACTAATGGCAACCTACATCAGTGTTATAAGTGTAAGGGATTTAGCCATTATGTTATCTAGCGCCCCATAGGAAGAACGACCTCTAAGAAAGAATATTTGGAGGGCACTAAAGAAGATGAAAAAATGGATGATGGTGAAGGCAATGGATTAGATGAAGTCCATCAGCTTGACCACATCCCTAATGATGAGGGACATATGGCATTCCTTAGGGAGACATCTAACCACCCACATTCACCAGATTCTACATCTCTGATGGTGGTGATGTGTCCCTCACTCAGCAAAAGCCAGAGGATGACTAGCATAGAAACACCGTCTTCCATACCTATGCTAAGTGTGGTGAGACGAGTTGCAAGATTATCATTGGTAATAGGAATTACACCAATGTGGAGTCTACTAGTACTTTGTAGCGCTTGGGACTCTCACCAATTTTTCACCATCAACCATACAGGGTGGCTTAGGTCGATACATCCTTTATCCCTGTTTCGCATAGGAGTCAGGTTCCCATAGAGTTTTCCTCATATAAGGATACCTTGTGGTGTGATGTAGTGCCTATGGATGTAGGCCACATCATCTTAGACAAACCCAAGATATATGACATGCATGTAACACTGTTTAGTCGCTCAAACATGTGTTCATTTATATTTCAGAGTAAGAAGATCAAACTAAATCCTCTTCTGCCTAAGTCAAACCCTAAAATTAAGGAGAATGAGAGTCAAAGCAAGAACGTCAAAGAGTCAAAGACAAAGACCCTACACATTATCAGCTCGAAAGAGTTTGAACGAAAGGTCAAGGAGGAAGCCATTATTTTTGAATTAATAACTAAAGCAGATACTCCTGAGTCAGTTTCAGAGTACCCTCCCATGGTGGGACCAGGTATGAGAGTGTTTCAAGATATGTTTTAAGAGGATTTTCCAAATGAGTTCCCACCTATGTGTGACATCCTGCACACCAGAGATCTAGTTCCAAGGACAGGACTACATTGCTGAATTTTTGCCATTGTCATATGAACGCTACAAAGCATGCAGAGTTGAAGTAAGTTGAGCTTCTGAGAAAAGGATTCATTAGGGAGAGTATGAGCTCATGTACTATGCTTGCATGCCTCACACCTAAGAAAGAAGAATCTTGGAGAATCTATGTGGATAGCATGGCAATTAATAAGATCACGATTAAATAAAGGTTTCCTATCCTGAGATTGAATGATATGTTAAACATGATGGTTGGTGTCATTATCTTTTCCAAGATAGATCTCAAGAGTGGTTACCACCAAATCCATATCCATCTAAGGGACGAATGAAAAACCGCCTTCAAGACGAAAGATGAGCTTTATGAATGGCTTGCCATCCTCTTCGGGCTTTGCAATGTCCTAAGCACTTTCATGAGGATAATGACATAAATGTTGAAGCCATTTATTAGCAAGTTCTTAGTTGTATACTTTAATGATAGTTTGATTTATAGATACAACAACGAACACCTTGGCCACTTGAAACAAGTTTGTGAGGTTCTTAAGAAGGAGAAGGTACATGCAAACCTGAAGAAGTGTTCTTTTATGTCATCTCAAGTTATCTTCTTAAGGTTTGTTGTATTTGTTGAGGAGATGTCTGTGGATCATAAAAAGATTCGATCTATAGTTGAGTGGCCCAAACTTAATAACATACATGAGGTTCATAGTTTTCATGCTCTAGCCACTTTTTATAGGCGATTTATCCGTGGATTCAATACAGTGATAGCCCTTATTACGGCCAAGGTTCAAAATGTCGGTATTGGTGGAAATATCGGTCAAACCAAAATAAGACATTTATCGAAAATGTCAAAAATATCAAAAAAAAATATATTGAAAAAAATCGTGGAAACTTAAGCATATTCTAATCTAATTACATATGAACAAGGAAACAAATAGATTCATTAGGAATGATAGCTTATTTTAGTACACTTGTATTTTAATATTCTTTAAAAATACA
>JAOXJP010000012.1:11643428-11656091 GCA_025762735.1 Platanus orientalis | reverse complement strand
GTCTAATTAGGTTAGTATGCCTGATATCCACCTCTGTGAGAGATCAGGCATACTACTTGAGATCAGGTGTACTGACAAAAACCTAACCAAAAATTCCTGTATTTTTATTCACTGCTTAGTGAAAATGAAATGAAATGGTTAGGTTAGAGGAGCCACCCTAAAAAGATGGGTAATTGGGTGCTTAACACTTTCCCCAATTGTAACCAAACAGCTTACCCAGATCCCTGAAAACCAGACCAAAAGAGAGTCAAACCCCTAGACCTGAGTGTCTAGCACGGGCCCCAAAAAACTTGTATCCTCCCTTCCCCTGAAAAAGAGGCAGGTGCCTAACCCCACCTGTAAAAAAAATCTGAGTTGGTGGTGCCTTCGAACAAACCCCAAAGTGGGTCGCGGATCCTTTCCGCAATGTCCACAAGCTTCTTTCTTACTTATAGGAGACGAGCACCATCGTACACCCTAGATTTGGCATCTCTCCCAACGGACAAAAAATCGCAGACCCTGATCGGCTTATTTTTTAAAATTTTTGCGATTTTGGATCAATCCGGATATGATCGATTGATCCGCTCGGATAAATTCAGCATACCCAGATTGATCCGGTGTCTCAGTCTGAGACACCCAAGCTTTACCAAATCGATCCACTAAGTGCGGATTGATCCGACCCCCTCCGGATTAATCTGATTCTCCTATTTTTGTGCCATTTTGCCAAGTACCTACTTCCACTCACTTGGGAACCTATGTAGGTGGCATTCATTGGTCTATATGATTATGTAAAGGTCTTTCAAATTCTTTAACCTATGTCTAACATATTAAATACATTCACAAACCTTTCTTGAGCTTGACGAATTGAGTCTTCAAGCTTTTCGGACCTTAGCAACTTTTGGGAAAGGATCATCCTCGGGTTTCAAGTGATTAGAGCTCATCTTCCACTTGGGAACCAATCACTTAGATGATTACAACATGACTTAAAATATGCAATGTGCTCATGTCATGCCTAATCTACCACTCCATGTATTTTATATGATATGGAATTGACAATATACATTAACAATGAGGGCATATGACCATCGGAAATGGTAGATCCAATCTTCACAAATTAAAGTCCAAGTGACGGAAGAGGTGATGGGTTAAGTATTTGTAAGGGCAATTTGCCCTCGCAAATGTTCATCTACTATTTAGGATTTCCTTTTGCGATGGATACTTGCCATCACAAATAATACCTTTTGTGATACCCATTTTAGCCCTCATTAATGTATTGTATTTTTTGTTAGGGCATTTTACCCTCGCAAATAATCCCTTTTGTGAGGGCACCTTTTAAGCCATCATTAATGTTTTTCTCGTTTTTGTTATATTTTATATTTTTTGTTAGAGTATTTTGTCCTCGCAAATAATCTTTTGTGAGGGAAAATTTAAACCATTGTTAATGTTTTTCCCATTTTTGTTTTTACATTTTATCATCACAAATAACTTTATAGCCATTGTTAAAATTGTTTTCTTTATATTGAATTTAGTAATATTTTTGTTATATTTGTTTTTTTATATATATTAACAGTTTACAAACCTATATAGACAATAATTCTCCAGTTATGATAGTACAACAATTATTAAAAATTTAACTATTACAAGATGAAGATAACATACAAATTCACCACTTCAAATACATAAAAATACGCAATATATAAATAGTATTAACAACAAAGATGTCTTAACATTAAACAACTATAAAATAAAAAGTGTCATAAGATTTAGCAACCACAATAATGACAAGAAAATATCAATCTTCCTCCAAATTATGTTCCAAGTCATTTTCATCATCTAAGTCGTCATCAGGGTTGTGCTCTTTGTCCGTATCTCCACTAGTATCGATCTACAATAAAGGGTTTTAATGTGAGAAGAAGAAAAACTACTTAAAAATTAGCACAACACAATGCAACAGAAATATCATAATCTAATTAACGATGTCAAACTTTTAAACATGAATTTACCTACAACTACTACATAAAACAATATAATTTAAAAAACACACTAATCTCATCTCCAACCTTAATTTCCTAATATTCCTATAACCATCAGACAACATTCTTGCCCACTAATAATTAATTTCTTAACATTCATCTTATCTCTTTCTACAGGTTCTTATATTTAAGGTTTTTAAGTAGACTCAGAACACTGATAATTAACAACCCAAAATAAATACAAACTTCTAGCATTTCACCACAATACAGAAGACAGACCACCAGAATTAAGGCTGATAACTAACACACATAAAATCCAAGGGAATGAAATTCTACTCATGTTATAAGAAGTTAAGAAAACCCAATTTTTTCAAAAAAAATTTCCATTTCAGAGATCAATGTTGACATGTTTATGAAATGATCAGTTCAAGTCATCACAAGTTCAGTTAAAATTGAGTAGCTTCTGCCAACTTTGTTATCTTTTTGGAGGCTGTTTAGGAATCTCCAAATATGGGCCAGCTATTTGATGCTAGAGGTTCTACTTTTAAAAGCAAAACTTTAGGTCAACACCTTGCCCAGAAAAAAAAAAGCACTAAAAACAGATAAATCAAAGCCTAAAAATCATGGCCATTAACTTAACAATCAGCATAATAAGCTTTTTGAAGTGGGTTCAGCTCTTGCTGACCCAAATTTGAGATTCTCAAACAGCCCCTTGAGTTGATTCAATGAGTTTCTTGGTATTCCACAGTATAATTTCTAAATCGATATCAACCCTTACTACAATTCTACACCTCTACTAATTAGTCAGTCCAAGCCATTCTACTGGTAGGATTACAACCTGCAGAAGATGGTCATCTCAAATTTACTTCACTAGTTCAGCTGATGCTAGAAAGAATCTAATGTGGAAATGAATAGAAAATACCTAAGAGGATGAAGCATGCTTTCCCCAAAATAAGCAATAGCTGCAAAATGCATCACAACATCAAATGCATTTTCCACAAATATCTTGTTCACCTGAAATATTAGTTAAGAAAAGAGGTTTAAAAATCCATTTAAATGCCAAAAAGCATTATCATAAATATTGATGTAGGATACAGCTTTTGCAGCCCCCAAATCAGCATAAATGAACTGAAGTCTCCCAGGTTCACGAAATTGCTCCTGAAGGACCTTAACAACACCTCGGTTTCCTCATGAGAGGTTGTCCTGTCAACGTGGTGAGTAAAATATTAAATATTTATATGCAACAGTTTTAGGTACTTAAAATCTAATGCTTGAAATGGGTAACCGAAGGGACATTCAGTAGATTCTAAATGGCAAGTACCACTATAGTTACATGGTGTGAGTCCTTTAGAAGTTGAGTGCAACATGTGAACCTATATAGCTAGCACCTCCTGTTACTAGAATGTGTTACCCCTGGTTCATAGAGTGACTACTGGGGGGAAAGAAGAGAAGAAAGACAAATTAAAATGTTAGATAAGGAAAAGGAAAAGTAGAACAGAAGAAAAAGAAATTATGCCATTCACCAAAAAATGGATCACCCTTGAGAGACATAGTGAATGGAAGTATCATAGTGTCTTAAACTGGGTTCAGGGCATATTTGTGTGTGTGTGTCTGTGTGTGTGTGTGTATAGACACATACACAGATAGCAATGTAATGAAATATCATTCCAAAGGTCTCGAACATATATCTAGGTAGAGTCAAGTAAATAAACAATCCAAATATTTGTCGAGGCTCCATTCTGCATAAGATTGCACTCATTTCTGTACATATTTCTGATGAGGCTCCTTTCCACCTGAGTACATATATCTCTCTGCATCTAAAATAGGATTGCACCCATTTCTGTATGTTTTTTTTCTACCAAACAACATTAACAACAAATAAAAAAAATGACAGAAAATATTTGCATCAAGAAAATCTTACATCAAAAGCTGACTAAAAAGTAATGGAGGAAACCTTAAGTTATAAGTCAGCAGAGAATAATGGCCTTGTAGTAATAGGACCTAGCTAGAACTCTTGGCAAATAGTTCTCCAATCAGTAATTTGTGAATTTGTATGTATCACAATTATTTGCAGAGAAGTTAACAGTATCTTCCAAATTCAAATATTTCCCCAATAAAAAATGAAAAATAGTAAAAACAACAAACATATTGAAATCATGGCACACTCAATGAATATCATATATAAGATTCCACATTTATCAATTGAAGACTATAATAAAAAAGTGATAAATGCCCAACAACAACAATACTGAATTTAACAAAAAAGGGCATACCTCCACTATTAAGAAACAATGTTTAGACGGGTCTCCTATTGGAATGGGGCAGATATCGGGATGGTGGAGGGATCTCCAGCTCACTGCAGCATCAGAATAATCCAAAAAAAAAAAAAAGAAATAAAAAGAACAATGAGAGACAACGAGACCGAGAGAGACAAAGAGTATATATATATATATATATATATGGAGAGAGGGAGAGAGAGAGAGAACAATATGTGACTTGGTTTTATAGAACCCCCAGGGTTATCACTTCACTAATCTACATTCCAAGAACAATAATAAAACAAAGGATCATGTGTAGCAAAGAATTGTATTTTAAAAAGAAAAATACATTAATGTGTGGGTTTAGTGGTTAATCCATGTGCCTTCATAGCCATTAGTGCAAGTGTCACAAGATTTATGGGTTCGATCCAATAGAATGCACCCACTTATGAAGAAAAGAATAAAGAGCAACCGTGGGAACACATTCTACCTACATATGCCTTGCATATGACACACACGGCAGGAGCTTGAAACCCATTTTGGCGACACAATGAGTGCTGAATTTCACAGCACTCGAACCACTCGGCTTCGTTGTAGAGAATCCAAACTCTAAAAAGGTTGACATGATTGTAACCATCTAACCTTGTTTTGTTTACTTGGAAAGTTCAATCTCTTCAAATAAAGTATGTTTATCTATTCATTCCATGTGCATACATGTTTTAGAGTCTTAATGACACTTTTTTGTGGAACTTTTACTCCCCATGTAAGGGGTAATAAACTAAGTTGAATCCTCTTAGGATCCCTAGTAGTTCTTGAAATAAATTACAAAACAGTGATTATCTCCTCATTATCTGTCACAAAAAGGATTCAAAAAAATATTTTCAAGTCAACAACCATTTTAGCTCTCAATTTGTTTACGTGCATCAGAATCACTAATGCTAAACAAAATGAAACCTCAAATTTGATCAAAATTTCAGTGATAAATGTGACTCCGGTGGCTCACTCCGGGAATCTCCTCCTTCCCTTTCAATGTGCTCAGAGAAGAAGATGATTGCATGTTTGTCTCCTAGGTGTCTTGACTAATCTTCAGTGGCGTGCTTTTGAGTTTTGAACCAGACATGTTAGAACATGATTTATAAACATCTTGAAGACATAAATCAAAGTCTGATGAAAAAGAAAAGGAAGTAAAAAAATAATAATACGGTTCATGAATGTTAGGAGGATACCCTCTTCCTTATCCCAACTTATGATATGAAATTCTCCCTTTTTGTTAAGATAAACATTGATAAGGATCTAACCCTACTCATCTTAAGTTCTCATAAACCATCTATAGGTCCCCTATGCATATGAATTGAGTTGGAGAACATATCCAAAGCAACAAGCAAACTCTAAGGGAACTTTGGTTTCCCACATTTCATACGGAAGGAAGGCTTGGAGGAAACTGTATGGTACCCATTCGGTGATGGTTCAAAATGAACATATCAGTTGAAAATAAAACCAAATAGACCAGTCATGGACCGTGCCACTCGCTGCAAATCCAGAGGTTTACCCATCTGATGGACTTCCAACCACGTCATCCCTCCGTGTGGCTGGAACCAATAAAGGGATGTGGACAACCCATCTAGAAAACCTTTTCCTTTACTTTACCAATTCTTATTTAGTCAACATCCCTAGATATTTAAGTGGGTAAGCACATAAGCTTGAGTATGTCTATGGGAAAAATCATGCACACAGCAAAACAGGGTATACTAGGAGCCAATAATGGTTGTAACTTGAAACTTGCAATTTGCAGCAGATTAGGTATACAAGCCACTAGGGAAGAGAATCAACCCCAATTTTCTTCTTAAGTTCTGTTTCCACACTTAAGATTCAACAGTTGAAAATAAAAACACTATAAGCAACTTGGATTCAACTGCATGCAACTTGAATTCAACCACATACATAGACAAAGTAGTTCACCTCTCCCAACAATTCCTCCATCAACATTAAAATCCCAAATTTAACCAAGAAAAAAAAGCCTTGCACTACAACAAGAAACACCTTTTAAAGCGTTTAAAAAATGAGAGCGTTTTTCAAGCGCTGTTTTGACCGGCGTCGCCAAAAGTCTCAGAGTTTAGGAAGCGTTTTTGAAACACTTCCTAAAGTGTATGTTAGGAGGTGTTTCTGAAACGCTCCTAAAGTATACTTTAGGCAGCGTTTTTAAAACGCTTCTTAAAGTATACTTTATGAAGTGTTTATCAAACGCTGCTTAAAGTATACTTTAGGAAGCATTTTATCCTAAAGTATTAGGAAGCGTTTTGAAAATGCCTCCTAAAGGTATTTTTTTTAAAAATCTGTAAGTCATCTCTTCCTGGATCAAACCCATTGCCTGTGCAGTAAACACTAGCATTGACCCAATGCTAGTGTCTCAAATTGATGTTGAAATGGTTATTACAAGAAACCGTCCATGGAAAGATCACCGAGTAGAATGTGCACCATAAGCAACTACAACAAGATGAAGACTGGCATCACAGGAGGCAGCTCACACAAAAGGGCATGCCCACTTTCACAGAAATGAATGTTGAACAAGTCAAAATCAGAAAAAAGAAAATTAACAAGTGGACAAGAAAAATAAGAGACCATAAAAGAGGAATTGACTGAGAGCTTGGGAAAAGTGATTAGTCTAAAATCTTATCCATAAGGATGTTAGCCAATATACATATAAAAGGTATGTCATGTGATATTTTCTACATGGATTGCTTGATTTATGAAATGTATCATTCCCAAAAAAGAGAGAAAAAGTGGCACATTTTGAACTACTTTATATATGGATTGTTGGCCCTCACAATAAATCCCAATATACTGTCAGTATATGTTCTAAATTTATGCTCCACTAAAACATTTTTTGATCAGAAAACCACACAGCAGTTCTCAACAATATAAAAGATAGTAAATATGTTGTGCATGAATGAGAGCACATCTACAAATACAAATAAGCAGAAATGAAAAAGGAAGAGAGTTCAATGAACCTCAATAAAGGAAACGTGTAATTGGAATTCTGTTTGATGCTTCAAAGCTTCAATCTTGCTGAATAGTGCAGTCATAACTAGAGGGATGAGTCCTGTTTGAAAACCATCTTTAAAGCCAGTTCCCATGGTATATGTTTTCCCGGAACCCGTCTGCAGCAAAGTGAGATGTCAAAAACTATATGGGAAATGAGGCATCATGAATGTTTTTGTATTCACTTGATTAGTTTTTGAATGGGAAACTGTACTACTTTACCTGACCATAGGCAAGGACAGTGGCATTATATCCTTGGAACAAACCATCAACAAGTGGAGCAACACATTCTTCAAACATTGCAGATGATGGGGAACCATTACTTCCATAGACATGATCAAAAGTAAAAGAATGTGGTCCAATTTGTACCTGCACCATAGTCACTAGACTCACAACCAACACTAAACCTTCCAGAAATTACAATATACCTGACGCATTCAAGTAAAAAGGCATATGGTGGATGTTGATGAGGGCCAAAAAATTAAATAATAATAATAATATAAGCTAAAAGATCACCATAAACTATTTCACCAAATCCACAAAAGATGTTGAAGTATAGCAAACAATAGTAATTACAGGTACAATCATAGTTGGTATTTCTTTTTTTGCATAAGTAAATAGATAACTGGCACTGGAATCATTTAGTAGGGCTTCAAGGTCAAAAGAGCGGGTATTTATTCATATAAAGAGGGTACCCACAGACTAACCACTTATTTATCCTTAAATCAAGGGTGTAAAACCAGATAGATTTTTTATCAGTTGTGAAGCCGTGTTTCATCATAACCACTAGATATTATAGGCTGGTAGGGATTGCATTTAAGTTCTCCCCTGATGCAGGAACCATCAAGAGAAAAGATAAATCACATCAATAGGGATAACAAGTAATCACGAGTATGAAATAGAGAAGAGGATCGAGTGGTAAAATTGTCAAAACTAATAATAACAAGAAAATACAAAGCAGAATTTTATAAAACAAATCTGCAATTTATACAGTAGTCATGGGTTACTAGAAGGATATAGAACTAATCAAAAACCTAAAGTAAAGAAGTAGGGAATGCGTTGAGAGAATAAGGGAAATCAGGTAGTTTTCAGCAGATTTTGAGATTAATAATAAAATCAAAGAGTAGAAAGTAATAGAAGTTCATTAGATAATAAAATAGAAATAGATGAAGAAAAGGGTAAAGTATAAACTCAATGGAGACAGCACCACTAGAGTGTAATGCAAGCTGGGCAGTTTGGAGCAGAAAGAGAAGGAAGGCAATCTGGAGGAGGTGGAAAGGATTGAAAAGATGTCAACTGAACAAGAATATAACAGGTTATTGAGAATGGAGGAGATTTCATGGAGACAAAAATTCAGGGTGGCGTAGTTCAAGGAAGGGGACCGTAATAAAAAGTTTTTTCACAAAATTGCAAGTTGGAGGCGTTCCTCCAACCATATATCAAGGTTGAAAGTGGAGGGTGAATGGATGTATGACCATGAGCAGATCCGGAATACAGCGGAGCAATTTTATGTGGATTTATACACACATCCGCTTCCTTCGAGGCCGAAGTTGGGCAGGGGGGGTTGCTTTTGACTGTATAGATGAAGACTTGGGTAGATGGTTGGAGAGGCCTTTTTTGGAGGAGGAAGTGGTGGATGCTCTTAATTCATTGGGGGATGACAAAGCGCCAGGGCCGGACGGTTTCCCAGCTAAATTCCTAAAGGTCTGTTGGGAGGTGGTGGGAAAAGATGTGATGGCAGTGTTTGAAGAGTTCCATGCGAAGGACAAATGGTGTAAAAGTTTGAGTGCGACCTTCCTAACGCTCATTCCCAAGAATAAAGGGGCGGCAGAGCTTAAAGATTTCAGACCTATTAGTTTGGTGGGTTGTATGTACAAGTTGTTGGCCAAGACCTTTGCCACCCGATTTAGGGGTTGCTCTGGAAAAGGTCATCTTTGCCTCGCAGTATGCCTTCCTCTCAAATAGACAGATGATTGATTGTTCCTTTTTGGCAAATGAATACATAGACGCTATGGGCAAGGAGGGGTAACCAGGGGTAGTTTACAAGGTGGATATGGAAAAAGCTTACGATCATGTGAATTGGGGCTATGTTGACTGGGCACTTGATCAGATGGGCTTTGGAAGCAAATAGAGGAATTGGATGAAGATTTATGCTTCTGTTTCTTCGTTCTCAAGTTTGGTTAATGGCAGTCCCAAGAGTTTCTTCAAAGCCAACAGAGGGCTAAGGCAGGGAGATCCATTATCGCCCTATTTATTTATTCTAGTGGCAGATCTCCTTAGCAGAATGATGACCAAGGCAGAGGCAGTGGGCTTGGTAAAGGCGTTTTCTCCCAACGGCTTAGGTTTGACGATCCCTTTTATTCAGTTTGCAGACGACTCTTTATTTATGATGAAAGCGGAGGAGGAGAGTGTGGAGAATCTGAAAGGTATCTTGCTAATCATGGAAACGGTAACGGGGTTGAAAGTTAACTGGAGCAAATCGACTTTGAATCTGGTAGGAGAAGTGCACAATGCAGGAATGCTGGATTGCGACTTGGTCCCTTTGCCGATTACCTATTTGGGTCTCCCCCTTGGTGCCAAATCTTCTTCTGTAGACATCTGAAGCCCGATGATAGAGAAAATGGGGGAAAAGCTTGCCAGTTGGAAGGGGAAGTATCTTTCTAAAGGAGGAAGGTTGGTGCTCTTGAAGAGTGCGTTGGCTAATGTTCCGTTACACTTTTCTCCTTGTTCTAAGCTCCTAAATCAATTATTAAGCAACTCGAAAAGATTCAAAGGAACTTTCTGTGGGGATCCTCCTAGGATCACAGAAAAATTTATTGGGTGGGGTGGAGAGAAGTACGCAAGCCAACCTCTCAAGGTGGTCTAGGTATTAGATCCTTATTGAATGTCAATAGAGTCTTTCTCAACAAATGGTTGTGGCGATTTGGGAGGGAAAGAAGTGCCTTGTGGAGGAGGCTTGTAGCGGCCAAGTATGGGGAGCATCACGATGGTTGGATTTGTAGCCATCCAGAGGGAGCTTCGGGAGGCGGTCTTTGGAAGAGCATTAACAAAGGAGAAGATTCTTTTTTCAGATTTGTGGGATTCAAGATCAACAATGGCGAGTGGGTCAGATTCTGGCATGACCGGTGGTGCGATAGCGAGCCTCTTGCAAGTAGTTTCCCAGCTTGTTTTGCTATTGCGGGATGTAAAATGGGGTCTGTGAAGGAGCATATGATTAGAACTAGGAGTTTGTGCTCTTGGAATATTTAGTCAAGAAGAAGTCTAAATGATTGAAAAATTGGGGAAATGGGTCGGTTAATGGACCTTCTGGAGAGATATAGCCTTGGAGACAGGGAGTTGAATGATGAGATGTAGTGGCTTTTGAATGAGGAGGGGTTTTCGATAAAGTCCATGTATAAGGGATTGACTCAAGCGTTGTTGTTATCTTTCCTCCCGGGTGAATGTGTTTGGCATCCGCATATCCCAACCAAAGTCTCTTTCCTATTGTGGGAACTATGGTGGAACAGAGCTCCAACAATCGATAATTTGATTAGGAGGGGAATGACTCTCCCAAATTGGTGTTGCTTATGCAAAAAGGAGGTGGAATTAGTTACGCATATCTTCCTTCACTGTCCTTGGAACCAACCGTTTTGGAATCATTTCCTCCACTGTTTGGGAGTAGCTTGGGTTCATCCGGATTCTATTAGAAGCCTTATGTCTTGTTGGTTGTATCCATGGAGCGGTACTAGAAAGGGGATGAAAAGGCAGCTTTGGCTTATGGTCTTGGTGGCGATTTGCTGGGTTATTTGGGAAGAGCGCAACAGGAGAGTCTTTGAGGATCCAACGAGAGAGCTTCGCATCATTCTCGACACCATTTTATCTAGGTTGTATGGGTGGATGTTTGTAGCTCAGAAAAGGGAGGGGCCCACTTTCAGATCTTGGATCTATGAATGAGACTCAATCATTGACCTCAACTAGGGCAAGTGAAGCCTAGTCTGAGTATTTTTGTTGTTCCTTAAGCATTCCTCATGCTATTCGCTTTTGTTTTTTAGCAATAAAATACTTTACCTACATCAAAAAAAAAAAAAAAAAATATTATTATTATTATTATTATTATTATTATTATTGTTATTATTATTATTATTATTATTATTATTATTTTATACCAATACATAATATTTATAGACTAAATTCTAAACTCCTAATTATAATAAAACTCTAAAATAGACAATTCCCATCACAAACTGATGCATGCCAGTATATTGGCCATAACTTCTCCAAATTACATCGTATTCACAAAATCTTGGACTCGTGGAAAAATAACCAAATAACATATCAAATATCACCAAAATCAAGTCAGATGGATAAGTTTTAGAATTTCAGGAATAAAGCCAGAATAAAATTGGAAAAAAGAAGAAAAAAAAATAGGCTTCACGTCCCTTAGAACCATATCTCTACAAGTAAGATTCCTAAACCAACTAAGACTCTAGATAAAATCAAACGAACTGATCATTAAACTTCTAAAAAACAATAAAAGAAAAGAGTCCTAATTAAACAACTATCAAAACTAGTGGAACCATGTAGTCATTGTCTTCTCTTAGACCTGCTGAAGCGGATTTGGTGGGCTTTAAATATGAACATTTCAAGCCCACAATGATAGACAACAAAAAAATATAGATACGCTGGTTCAACCCTTGCATCATTCCCTACCTTATATCTATACTTCTGTAATTAGGATAGTAACAGAGGAACTAGTGATGGTGATGGTAAGATGAAGAAGAGGTGCAAATGGTAAAAGCCAGTGGCAGCAAAGAATTATATGCTATCAGTCATGTTTATGCTCCTGCAGAGTATGATGATGATGCTTGAAGCAAGCCCATTGGAACCACAGCCATAGATGGCATACTACCTTGGTGCCAACCAGAGACAACCAATCAGAGGTTACGAGATTTAGGACTTGGATCAGTAATGCTCAAATTGGTTCCAAGTAGTTTGTCAGGTCAGACCATCTCTTTTCTTAAGATTATAGATTGCAAAATAGACATAACTGCAAACTTTAGCCCCATCATTCTTCGCATTAGCTTCAATGTGAGCTGGCTATGCACTTGTAAATTTGTACTCAGTAAAAGTTTAACAGTTAGTTATGTCTAAAGTCTAAACTTCAGTTTAGTAATTTCTGATTAAAAAACTGTATGATGAATTCCAACCGCTAATTACTTGAATAGTCATTAACTGATCACTATCTTTCTCTAGTTCTAAAGTGGCAATGTTAATTCACTGAACAGCCTATTGCATATGATATAGATACCTTAGCAAATGGAAAAAAATCTTCTAGAGTTTTTATATACTATTAGAAACAGATGTGCAGCCCGCTTTTCAAATCACAAGGGATTTTACATAGCATCAGTTTGCTAGTGGGTTCAAACTGGTATGGT
>JAOXJP010000012.1:11616196-11643328 GCA_025762735.1 Platanus orientalis | reverse complement strand
TTGTTGTTGATCCATTTTCTACCTCTAATTTTCTGGTTTCTTGAATTTCTAGATCCTACAGTTTAAAAGTTTATATAATTGTATATAGCTAGATTTGTCGTAATTACTTGAATTTGGTAGACATATTTCTTATAGAGGTCAGAATCACCCTATAAATTTTCAGAAAATTTTGAAGTGTTGCCAGGAGTATTTTGGTAATTTTGTGGGTCTGTCCCAAAAACCTTATATTTTCTCATTCTTTCTTGACCCTATTCTTTATAATTTTTTCTCAAGTTGTTTAAGCTTGATTCTTAATCCCTATCTGTAACTTTTCCCTAATTATTTCAAAGTTTGGAATTATTTAGGGTAATCCTAGCTACTTTCTTGAAATCAAATCCTTGGAATTTATCCTATTATATCCTTATGGGCCCATAAACCATCAGGTAAACAGTCAATCCCTAGGTTGTCCTGGGTCAGATGTACTCCATGGTACTAGTTGATGGATAGAACCATTTAAAAAGAAGACGTGGCCCTAGTGTACAAGAGCTTTGTGCAGTAGCTTTGTTTCTACGGAATATGAAGTACGAAGATCATGGGGAATTTTGTGTAAGCTTCAACAAAATTATGCGGGGCTTGAATATCAAGCTCATTTGTAAGGTTATTCAATAGAATCTTTAGTCTTTTAGCCATGTTTGGTTCGCTGTTTTACATCTGGGTTGAAGGATGAAATTTTGTTTGGTTTATGAATGCTTTACTTTAAACCTTTAGACTTGCAAAGTTGCAGGAGTATTTTGTGACTGTGAGTTGTTGCTTATCCATACCATTTGTTATGAAAAGCCAAAATATGATCGTGAAATTAACTTCCAGAGTTAGGTGAAAGACAAAAAAAGATACAGAAAAAATAAGAATCTATGTTTCAATTGGGATGAGAAGTCTGTACTACTCTGTAGTAAAGGGTTTGGGTTGGAGGCTGACGTGGAGGTTTCTGAGGATGACCAAGAGGAACTGATATGCTCCAATTTTGAGGGAAAGGTTGGTTCACACAGGATTTATTTTCCTTTTTCTAGTTTTAAGCTTCAATCTATTGGATACAATACTTTGTTTAGCTCTTGGTATTTTTAGCTAAGTTTGAAATCCTAATTTATTTATTTTTTTCTTTTTGAACAGGATTTATTTTCCTTTTTCTAGTTTTAAGTTCCCATCTATTTGATATAATACATTGTTTAGCTCTTGGTATTTTAGTTAAGTTCGAAATCCTAATTTATTTTTTTCTTTTTGAGTTCTTGGTGATTTGGGTATTTAAGGTTGTGTGATTGGCAAAGGAGGAATATTGATTACACATATGTATGTTTCTAATTGGTGTTTCAAGTAAGCAGAGAATTAAAGAATAGTTTAAAGAGGTTTAAACACCCTTTGAAGTGGTTTAAGGAGGACTGTCCCCCTTGAAGTGGAAGCAGTCTCCTTCTCTTTCTTATTTTTCTTTGATTTTCTTGTTTTTATCATTTAGGATCGTGACATGAATTGAACCATCTACTATCATAAATCAGTAATTGTCTTCCTGGCCATAATTAGCACTCCTTTAGGACATAATTGAATGAAAATTTGAAACTGCTACTTCTTCCAAAGAGGTGATTGACTAGCTGGCAACGCTGCTTGACCCAATTTTGCTACCCCGTGCATTGTTAATCAAAGATGTGCATAGTAGTATTGATGATGTGTGAATTTATAAGGACCACTATTCTTGAGTTATCCTTGGCAATGCCTGACTAGCTTGTGATGAAATCTTTTTCCTAGTGATTTGTCATATTTCTGTTTTCAGTTGCTGAAATCTGACATGTTTCTGGGGTGTTAACAGGCTTTTGCTTTTGCTGTCTTCTCAGATCAACAGTCTGCTGTCTTGGCTATGCGTGCACTGAATGTAAGAGCATTTTGATTTGCATAAGAATATAATGCTTGTCAATCTTGTACTTCTGTGACTTTTAAAAATCATACTTTTTTATATTATCTTTATAGATTGTAGAGCTACTTCAATTTTCAGCCTATCTAGACCTGATATCACCTGAATTCCTTTTTGTTTTTTCTTTCGTTCTTTTTCCCCTTTTACATGAAAATTTAAGGAAGTATGTGAACTTTTTATCTTTTGGATGTGGATATGTTTATATGTGCTGCATTGGTATACTGTGGCATAATCAAGCTACTAGAGGGTGCTGGGGTTCATTCCAGATGTCTAAATATACTGGTTGTTTTGGTTTTTTATTTTCATTTCATAGAGAAACTGTTCGGAGTTTGTTTCTTAATTCTTTCATGACTGCACTTCCTAGTGCTGAAGTGCTCTATACTCTTAATGGAAAACTACCTTCCTCTAGAGCTTTGATTCTAAGCATTCTGATACCATCGTTAAATAATAAAATTAATTTGTTGATTTCTGCTGGTTATTCCTCAGTGTACTATAAATGGTTCAACTTGTGCTTAACTAGCAGCTTAAATATTGAATATTGACTATGCCTTTTTATAAGATGTTTAGAACGTAGAATGTCCCATTTTGTTTATAGGTTTGAACAAATGATGTCTCACGAGATAGTGTGTCTCGTATATTCTTTGAATAACCAATAATTTATGATGAGTGTGGCTAGAATTAGAGAGAATATTGATTAAAGGTGTAAAAATGCTAAATTAGCTTCTCTTGGAGCCATGATCAACTGTAATGATTTTATTTCAATTTTTAATTCATATAATACCATCTGTTGTCATGCTTCCTTCATCAGTTTTTTCTGCTGCATATCTGGTGTTAAATGTGTCTAATAAAGGTGGAAGAACACCATATATATATATATATATATATATATATATATATATATATATTTGTCTCCTAACACCTGAAGGTTTTGGGAGGGTTGGTTAATTCACTGTTAACATGGTATCAGAGCCAACCAAAGTTGTGAGTTCGAATCCGGTTGGAAGTATTTTCATAGATGTAATCGTGTGCATGTGTCACCCCCGGATTCGGAGGACAGCCGAATACCAGCAAGCGGCAGTTGGGGTACCTCATTTCAATGTTCACTTCCTAATAGAGAGTAATACTCCATGGGTCACCCTGTCAAAAACCCGGCAGCATAACAGTGTAAATAGGGCCGACTAGTACCCCGTATCAAGAGGATATCACCTGATAGACAGCAATAATAACACTACTATTGTTCATCCTTTCTTTTTTTTTTTTTTGATGAAAGAAAATGCATTAAGGGGGACAAGAGGTCCCCAAAAATGACGAGGGCAAAGCCCCAAGAGAAAATTACATTCTTTCTTTAACAAGATTAGCCCATGCTACCCTAACGTCCACCATAGACCAATTGATAAAATCTTTACATTGGGTAGACCAGAAAATACATTTCTCCTTTGCTCTTTTAAAGACCATATGGGCTGGTTCCAAATAGTTTTCGAAAACCTGATTGTTTCGTTCCAACCAAATGGACCACCAAATTGCGGGTAGCATCAGCCTCCACATGACCCTACCTTTCTTTCCCACATCCATGATAATCCATTCCTTGGCCATGGCTTGAAGACTCCCCGGAAAAACCCAAGGGATAGCCATCTCAACAAGAAAGTAGTTCCAGACTTCAAGAGCACAGATTTCACATCCGCACATGTAAACTGCCCTCCCAATAGCTACTCATCCAACCATACAAGAAGTGGAATGAGATACATCAACAACAAAATGAATATACATCATTGGTCTCCAAAATACGTAAGTGACCAAGATATACATTCAATAGACAATAGTATCTCCCTCAATATACAACATATGTCCAAAATTCCGAGGATATACACAGAGCCTACTAAGACAGCCTAATCTAGCCTACTCAAGACTAGATTCAGTAACTTGCCGTCTACCTAAATGTTCGGCTGGAGCTCCACGTGATCTAGCACTTTATATGAATTGTTGTTCCATCTCACATGGAATCTCGCTCTCTGTGAAAAGTAAAAGAAAGTATGAGCTTGGAAAACTCAGCAAGCAAATCCAGTCTTCCACAATTTAAAGCACACTCTAACTACTCATGAGATAGAAAACAAGATTGAGAAACCATCACATGTAAAATCATGTATGTGACAGCATAAATGCAAGGCCAAAGCAACACAATCTCATATATATGTATGTAAGGCAAAAACAACACAATCTTATTTACCAGTATGTAAGGTCAAAGCAACACAATCTCATATATAGGTGTAAGGCCGAAGTAATACCACATGCCCATATATCATGGGTAAGCTTACAACACATTCCCAACATGTTACGGGATATCACAAATATATCACAGGACCATCCCTACTTGGGTCATCTTGATGGAAATTATAAAATTGGTTATAAAAGCATGTCATATCACAAAATCATGCAATGCACTCGTCTACATGATGCATGCAGTACAAACCCTTGCACCCTCTGGTGCGTTTGGCGTCTGGTGGGTGTCATTGCTAAAGGAGAAGGAATACTTGTGTTCACAGTATAGCTTTGGCAGTCCATAGCATCATCTCACTTGGAGTTAGCATGGAAATGGCTGCTCCTGGATCTCGCTTGGTGATCTTCCCCTTTTATAGGGAGTCACTTGGGCACTCTGGGCTGATCAAATCCAGGGATCCTTTCTACATCTCAATATATGGGGATAGTAAAATCTCTCTCTCTCTCTCTCTCTCTATATATATATATATATATATATAGACATTTGTAATTTATTATTATGAATTGTTTAGTGATGAATGCATGAAATTTCAAGGTTACTGTTGGTTTGTTCTCTGGTATGACTCCAGATTTTGAAGGTGTAATGCTTGCAACCCTAGGTGTGTCTCTCCTAGGTTCAGCTAGTGTGACTCTAGTTGCTGTCTTCTTCTTTTTCTCTATTTCTTCTCTTTTCTCTTTTCTTTTTTTTTGGCTGCAAATTCTCTATTAAAGCACCAAATCAGAGCTTTGGTCCTACATCAATTTGGTAGCAAAGTTTTTGTCATAATAATTTTGGTATTAGAGCCTTGGTCCTACTTCACCTTCATTATTTCATTGAATCCAACAACCACTCTAAACTGATTTACTTTTTTGGAGAAAAAACCTCCCAGAGATTTGTTGGTCTTCTCCTCCCTCCTATGGATCCTCCTGAAGTAGCCACGTCTAGCTATTCTATGGGCCTGTTTTTTCTACCTCACAACAGGGCCAAAAGCCCCAACAAATATCCAGATTTATCATTTCTAGGGATATTTTTGGCATCTTAGATTCCAAAATTTTATTAAGCAAATATTTTACTTTTGTTAGTTTTGAGTTGATCTAGGTTAGTATTCTGTTAGTTAGATTAGAGGTTTTATTTATTTATAAATATAATAGATTTTATTTAATTTTTAGAAAAGAGTCCTATTTTCATCACTTTTATTTAGGCCTTTTTTTGAGCAGTCAAATCTTATCTGTTTTGCTTGATTTTGGTATCATTTTTCTTTTGGGTAATGAGCCCAAGATCTTGCAAATCTGATGTGTTTTAGAAAAGTTTTGACCAAAATACTGTCACAGTATTGGAATATGATGGGATTTGTATATTTTTTTTAAGTTCTAATTTAATTAAGAGTCTTTTAGGGCTTCAAAATTTGTTTATAAATATGGAGGAGATAGAGTAGTGTAATATAGACAGAATTTTATGAATGAATGAGAGTTTCTTTAGCTGAAGACTTCAACTATATGAAATCTCAAGTGACCCGAGTAAGTTTTTTCTTTTCTCTTGAATTATAATTATTTCTTCTCTGAATCTTCTTCTTTCCAACAATCACAATTTCTTTGCTTTTCATCTACTTAAAATTTCTGATTTTAATTGTTTCTTTAAAATTCTCGTAAATCCAATTTTATTTCCTTAGATCAAAACCTTATCATTCAACCCCACCACTATTCCTTATAGTTTAATCCTAGATTCCTCAAATCTCTAGGCTATCATACATCAATTTGTTTTTAGGGCCTTGGTCCTACATCAGTTTGGTATCAGAGCAAAGCTTGGGACATGGTTTTAGACATTAATATTATATTTGATTACCCTTCCGTGAAGGCAATCAAGGTCTTGATTAGTAACATCTACGAGGAGAACTTGATTTCCACAAGTTTCGTTGAAAAGATCTTGCAAGATAGTTTAGATCAATTATATTGTGAATTTTATGAAGAAGGTTTTGTTATTCAATTAAAAAAAAGGAAGATATATTGATGATGTTGATTGCAAAATTGTTTCTTTGGAAAACTATAAGGTGGTTCTAAGAAAGTAATGGATTGGTGAAAGGAAAGTTACCTTTGATGATTAGAAACATATATTGCAGATTTTTAGTTGTGATGTGTGATAAATTTCAAGTAAGGGCACTATAAGATGGTTTTAAGAAAGTAATGGATTGATCTCAGCACCCTAACTTGGATACATGTAAAACAGGGTAGGAATGTAGGTTGCTTTCCTCTAGTTGCTCAATTAGGAGTAGCATGCCTCTTTTAGATAATGAAAAGTTTTTTTTTTTTTTGATAAAGTAAGAATTTATTAAGAAGGGGATAAGGCATCCCCCAAGGCCTGGTTGATGTGATGGAGAAGCACTAAGTAGGATCATTGTTCTCCAACTGTTGCATGTTCTAGAACTTTACCATGTCAAAATTCTCTTTTTCTCGTACTAACATTGAGTCTAAACCTTGCTAACAGGGAATGGTGTTTGACCTTGAGAAAGAGTCAACTCTGTTTATTGATCTTGCAAAATCTAATTCCAGATCTAAACGATCAAGAACAGGTCTGTAGCAGGTTGAATATTTTCTGTTTAAACTTGGTTATTTTCATATCTTTTTATTGAAGCTGTTCTAAAACTGGGAAATGTGGAATGACTGTTGAGTTCTAAGAAGCAGATGATGGAAGGCCTGGTTCTTCTGATAAGAAAGTTAGAAGATCAGCTGCATTTCCAAAAGGGATTCCTGATTCTGGTAAGATAATTTGCAAATATATTTAGAGCTTAGTATCATTCATGGTAGTTCTTCACCAACACCTTTCCTCTCACCTTTTCAAGTTCTATCTGGCATAGTTCACATATTTCACCTGACATTCGTTGTGCATGTGTGTGTGTGCATGTGCATGTTTGTGTATACTAGTTTTACAAGTTAGTTTCTTAGTCACATGGGGAACATATTCTTCTAAAAGCTCATTTTGCACATGTTTGGCACGCTTGGGCACTAACAGGTGTTGGCGGCAATGTTCACATGCCTGGAATGGGTAATTCTGCTTACAACATGATTGGTTATCCTTCTACACAAAGGTCGTGTGCACGACTTAAGCACTGTTTTCTTACTTGAAATTGATTTCTTTTTCACCTAATAGGTATCATTGTGATATATGTCCTGTTTAATTTCTAGCTGAAAGGTCAAGGGCCTGGTGAAAACATTTGATGCAAGCCCCTGTTTCCTGGGGCTGTAGTCTAGCACTGACCTGGTAAAATTACACATTTTACAGAACTCATCCAAATATTGTTGCTTTCAGTTATGGAGACTTTGATAATGGGGCTGCCAATAACGCTGAAACTATGGAATTGGTGAGTCTATGTCCAGTTTCCAAGTCAATACCTGTTATACAGAAATATCTATTGTGTATTTTTTACATGAGCACTTTGTCAAAATATAGGTGCTAATGTCCATAGTCATTCTTTCTTTCTTTTCTTTTCTCTATTAATGATAAAGAGAAAAAGGATTTTGTATACGAAGGAGGATGAGAAATCCCTAAGAAAGTGTACAAGAAGTAAAAGAATACCTTGGTGATCAGCTGTGGCAAATTTTGCTGTGGCTTTTTGTAACATGAACCTGTTTTTAATTTTTTTTAAATATATATTTTAACATGGGTTTTATTGTTTTTTAACATGGGTTTTTTGTCTTTTTTTGTGGTTTTTTGTTCATACTACAAAAAGCCACAGCAAAATTTCCCACTGCAGATCTTTATTCGAAAGATTGTCATGCTTGATACAAAAAAGAACTACCTGATAATATCATCTGGCCAAACAATTACAGCCCAATCTCAGAAAATCCTTCCTACCAAAATTCTCAGGCCTTTTATAACATTTAGTCCAATAGCATTCAGAATAATTTGGAAAAACTTGATTATCCCTCCCCAACCATAAGGACTAATACACTGCCTCTGGGACCAACCGTCGAAAGGATCTGCCTCTAGATGTAAGCTCCTTTGTGTGCTAAACCAGACAACAGGCTAATGATATTTGGTAGGGCTCCCATTTCACTCCCAATTGCCTAGCACGGCTGTCCATGCTTCAAGAGCAAAGGGGCAAAGAATCAATAGTTGAGAGTATTGTCGCTTCACCAGTTATACACAACAGGCAAATATTTGGGAGGATTAGGCCTCTTTTGATGAGATTGTCAACTGTCAAGCCCAAAGCCAGAGTCTATATGAACCTCACTTGGAGCTGGCTGGAACACTGAAATGTTGTTGTGTGCTAGGGGCAAAGCATGTCAAACAAGAACTGACCAAGAAAGTGTCACTACTTTGTTGATTCTGGGTTCTATAATCCTTGATCTTGGGCTGAATCTGGTAACTCTCTAAAAGGCTGAACAAGGAAAATAGAGAGTAATTTCTCAGTCTTTCAGAGGTTCTCTCAGACGAGGCTGCCATGAAATCACTTCCTGATCTCTCCCTAGTTAATCCACAACTCTAGATTTTTCATCCAACGTCACTATTTTTTTTATTGATCGATAAAGATGAGCTTTATTAGAAACAGAAAATGGGCAAAACCCAAAGCAACAACAGCAGCACAAGCGGTGCCACTAAAGACGAAGAAAAAGGAAACCAACAACAGCTAAGAGAACATCAGATAATCCCAATTGAAGACCCATCTAGGATAATCGACGCCTCTAAACAACAACAAATGGGATACCCAGGAGCTGATCAAAGACGGCAGATTCTTGAAGCTTGCAGGGATTAAAAGTATTGTTTTTGAAAATTTGACCATTTTTCTGTCCACAACACCCAAAACACTACAGCTAGGACCCCTTTCCATGCCACTTTTCCCCTATCGGAGATGTCATCTAGGCTCTCTCTCCAAATTTCAAGCATGGATTGGAGAGGAGCAATTGACCTCCGCTTGAAACTAGAAAAGGAAATAAGTCCACTAATGATACACTAGCTTGCAATGAAGAAATAAATGATTGCATGACTCACTATCTTCTAGACACATGCTACATCTATTCACCAGCTAAAAACCCCACTTTCATCTGATTGTCCATTGTTAGGGCTCTCCCCTAGCATACTAGCCATAAAAAAATCTGACTTTAGGCAGCATTTTGGTCTTCCAAATGATATCCATTGGAAATCGGGAGAAATCTTGTTGAGTGAAGATAATGTATGCAGCTTTGACTGAGAACTTCATGCTTATCATGCTTTCCTAGTCTCTAGAATCCTCCGCTTCCGAATCACCAACCCATGCTCTATTTAGCCGAGATAGAAGGGATGGGGTTTCGCAAATGAAGGTTCCAGTCCCACCCTCGCACCATGTGCTCCACCACGTTGTTGAAGTGTATTAATTTGTGTATCTCCTAACACCTTAAAGGTTTTGGGAGAGTTTGTTAATTTACTATCAACATGGTATTAGAGCAGGTTGGTCATGAGTTCGAATCCCGGTGAAAGTATTTTCTCGGATGTTAGTGTTGTGTGCTTGTGTACATGTTGTGTAAACCCATGCCTAGCTCTCCAAGTGTGTTCCCAGGAGAGAACAATGTTCCTCCTGAGAGGGGGGGTGTTGAAGTATATTAATTTGTGTATCTCCTAACACCTTAAGGTTTTGGGAGAGTTGGTTAATTTACTGTCAACATAGAGAACCCTAAGCTTATTCTCTAGGTTGCCTAGAGCCACCCCCAACAACTGTCGGGGAGTACAGTCACAATTTAAGTTCCTAGCCACGAATTTCTCTCATAGCTTTTGTGGATTAACATCTTGAGATCCTTTGATGGGCATAAAGAAATCGTCTTGGTAGCAACCACCAAACCAATAGAACAAGGGTTTGCTATGCAGCTAGTTCACTGGGTCGAAAAGACCTAAAGGGGTAAGGTCCCGTTGAGTTCTTACTTTGTTATTGAGATTTTAAACAGAAAGAGAAAATAGACACATTTGATGGAGAATCGTTATCAACAGACATTTTCCATTTCTTAACCTGAATCAGTGAGTTTTCTAGGGAATCAACACTGCTTGTTTATCGATAACCTCAGATTGATCAATCAAATATTGATTAATACATAATCGATCGAATACTACTTGAAAATGGATCATTTGCTTAGAAACGAAATACCACTTCCTTGCTATGACTTTCTATTCATTTCATGTCCTTCGCCAAATAAAATATTTGATGTTTAAATTATTCTTTTTTGCGCTGATCTCTCATTTCTAGGGTGTTTTTTGAGTGTTATTGGTTGAATCTTCTTGTATGTTAGCAAACCAATGCCTTAGGTTAGGCCATGTACTGCGCTTTCTCTTCTTGCTTTTTCATCATTACCTAGCACTTTTAAGGTAAAGAGAAAGGTGATAGTGTTGCATTTACATAAGCGAGCGTATGTGTTCCCATTCAACTGGGTAGGTTCGAATCATAAAATAGGAAATAGTTGGTTTTTAAGCAAGGAAAAAGAGAATCATTTACCTCTCTAACCATTACCAAACCAATACCTATTTCATTTAGTACTTCAGGTGCTTCTATAGCGTATAATGGAAATCCCATAGCGGATCAATTCCAACGAGCCTTTTGAACTAGTACTCATCTTTGTTGGATCGGTACAAATTATTTATTTGAACTTTCGGAATGGGACAAAATCAATTCAAAGTTGGCTCGAGTTTCGATGGAGATTGATTAATGGATGAAAAGAAATGGAATCAATACACTTGATCCATTGCTTCCCATCAAAGGGGTAGTTTCCCATCTAGGAGCTACTTTACCATATTCCAAATTCAATGGTTTCAATAAATCCCTGCACTAGTTTGTCCTGGACTAAATCTAGAACTATCCTCAACGCTTGGTGTAGCCATAAATCCTATTGCATTGGTTGAGATATGTTGACTTTGTTATACCATTCCGTTGTAAATAAACGATCTTATCATAAATCCATTGTGATCTTGAAATTATATAATAATGGAAACAACGAACCTAGTTGCCATCTTTATATCTGGTTCACTCGTAAGTTTTATTGGGTGGGCCTTATATACCGCTTTTGTTCAATTTCTTGGGGAGTCGAATTCTCATTAGTACGAGTTAAGGGAATGGGTCCTTAGCTGCTGATTTTCATATAAAGAACATGACTGGGATAAAGACCCTCTTTAACTTCTATTTTGATCGACTGGATATCTTTCATTAAAATCGAAGGAAGATGTGAAATTTTTTCCAGGAAAGTCCAAACAAAAAATACACTATTCCTTCTTTTTGGTCGAATCGATGATAACCACTAACTTGCACGAAATTGTGCACTATAAATAGGAGCTAATGAATAGACCTGAGATCCCATAGAAAGACATCATGATCCCTTATGGAAAAGAAATGATTTGCTGAGACAAAAATAAGGATATCAGATTCCTACCAAGACAATTGGAAGTTTTAACAATAAGAAACCTAGTGAACCTAAAAAAAGGATAAAGCCCTAGCAAAAATTACTTTTTTTTTTAGACCCTATTATAAGTTCTCTCCATATACATTCTGATCGCCAATTCATGCTAGATCCATTTGCATTCTATTGGAATTGAGAAAATAACCTAATTTTTTTTGATCAGTCAGGATAAGGATATTATTTATTGAAAGTGAGAGCAATCACAAGAGGTATACGCTCCTCCAAGGGACTTATCTGAACACTAGATTTTCCCACTCAAAAGCCCACATAGAAAAAGTACTTCCTAAAAATTCCGGGAGATGAGTAGTGCATCGATAGAGCAGACCGAGAGCTCTTTCCTTCATAACCTTGATCGAAACTTCCTTCTCCTCGATGATATGACCATTCCTCTTGGCCCAGATGCAGCAGCAAGCCACAGGGGATGCACTTCCAAAGGATAATTGCCCTTGGTGACATGTAGCAACCCTTGACCCTGTACCAGCCTTGGAGAAGGGCCTGAACTGAATCCGGCACTGCCCATGACTGTCTAAACCCCATCAAGAATTCTACCCATAATTCCACTGCCATGGGGCAACAAAGGAATAGATGGGAGGTTGATTAGACGCTCTTGTTGCACATGGTACATCGACTTACCAGCTGAATGCCTCTTTTCATGGGTAAGGTCCTTACCCATCTGAACTAGCCAGAGTTGGAAACAAGCTTTAGAGGGAATTTTAGGCTGCCATATGAGCACACCCAACCTGTACAGCTTGCCAGGGGGATGAAGGAGATTGTACATCGAACTCACCGAGAAAGAAGAGGTTGGGCTAAGCTTCCAAATTTGATTGTCGGGTTCAGAGCTGCTACCAATAGAGGCATTGTTCAATCTCACCATGAGACACGAAACAACCAACATCTTCCAGTCAGTCAACCGATCCTTGTTTGAGGTGCACAAGGGCTTGAAATGCTTGGCGCTAAGGAATAGCACCACACCAAACATCATGCCGAAACAGTAACTTGTTTCCACGACCCACTCGAAACCCCACACCATGTTTGAAACTATTCAACTCCATAAAAATGTCTTTCCAAAGGCTACACCCAAAAGATCCACGAGGGTGCTCTGTACACCAACTAGCACCAACTGCCTATATTTGGATGTTATGACCTTATGCTAGAGGGCTTCGGGTTTAGCTCCGTACCTCCACAACCATTTGGATAAAAGAGCCCTATTCACCTCCTTTAGAGACCTGCTACGGAGGCCACCTTCATCTAAGGGAAAGCACGGTCCCAATCTACCAGATGGAACTTATGTGCTCCGTCCATCGACATCCATAGGAATTCTCTTCTGATTTTGTCTATTTGGTGAAGAATAGACACATGAGCACGGAACAGAGACATGAAATATACCGGCAAGTTGGATAGGATGCTATTGATTAGTGTCAACTTTCCCCCTTTGGATAGATATTGCCCTTTCCAACCAGCCAGGCGTTGTTGAACACACCACCGGATCCCATAGGGCCGTCACTTTAATATTGCCACCGAGGGGTAAGCCCAAATAAACAGCTGGCAGCGTAGCAATCTGACAGCCTAACACCTCAGCTAATTGGAGAAGATTTGGCACCTCAACTAGCTGGAGAAAATAACCCAAATTTACTTTACTTTTTTGTTCCCAAAGTAACTCTCATTAACTAGCACAAGCATATGGGCCAGAAGACGGGTTAGAGTAGGAAGTGGTAAAGGGAGCAGGCCAAATAAGGCAAGCAAGAAGCAGCATGTATGAGCAAGCAAGCAGTGATCTCGGGTAAAGATTCAGAAGAGTTTGCTAGAGGCCAGTATGACCAGGCTCATGCGGGCCAGGAGCATGTCATATGGCACTGTCTGTCATGCCCATACCACTTGGTATGCCTCCTACCCATGCTAAGGGTTTTGTGCTTTCAAGTACCTACCCCTCCTCAAGGTGTACACTAGCTTTTCTTGGATTGCCAGAAGGAAACATCGACCCTTCGAAAAAATCATACTTGGCTATTTACGAAAATGCTTTTGTGCACTATTTATAGAAATGCTACTGTGCCACCCATGCACAAAGAAACTTGTTTCTGACAGTACGGTCACCCACAAGCCTATGGAGGGATACCTATAGCAGGTGATAGAAAACTAATAAGTATTGTAATGATTTTTTTTTTTTTTTCACAATTTTTTTGGGATCATTACATGAGTTTTATGTTTTTTTTTTGATGAAAAATAGGTAAACTCAGATTTGTGAAAACTTGGTGGTACGATTTTTTGGGGGTTTTTTCTATGTATTGGTCTGTATTGTTTGGTCCATACCATTTGTAGATCCCTTTAGATCTAGTTTGTGAAGACTAGATAAGAATTGAGGTGCTGGCGGTGATTTCTCTATTGCATGTGTACCGTCCAACACTGTACTTGTGTTTTTTTTTCTTCTTTTGGGACTTCTTTTGAACAAGTGGATTGTGGGGTACTGCCATTTGGTTTTTTGAAGTATGAATGCTTATGGAACTACTGGTTGCAGACTGGTTGGTCAGTGTAGGGCTGTGTTTGAGCCTTGGTTGAGACAAATAAGGTTTTGTAGTCCTTGGTGCAGGTGTTTGATCCTATTGTGAAACAGGTAAGGCTGTGTTATGCTTGGTACAGGTGTGTAACAGGGTTGTTGTTGACTGATTGTATCAATCAGAAATTATGTCTGGCTGTGTAGCCTTGTAGAAGTGTTACTGTGGTTGAGTAGCCTTATGTAGTTCATTGGCTTGGTTACACTACAGCCCTTCTATTTTAGTGAAGGTGTTTTTTTTGTTTTTTTAAATATCCATAATCTGAAATCAGTGAATTGTCGTCTATACCTACTAGATTTGGTGGAGGCAGTCTTAGAGGGGTAACCAATGAATCTCTAAACACTCTTTATCGCCACGGTCCATTTTGATGGCAGTAATTTTTTAGCTTGGTCTCAGTTTGACATGCATCACAAGAAAAGGAAGAGTAGGTTGTTTGACAGGGGATGTGAAACAACCAAATAAGAAACATTCCACTACCACAGTTGGAAAGTTAAAAACACCTTAGTAATGTCATGGTTGCTCCACCCATGCAACCTGATATTGGGAAGAACTATGTGTTCTTGACCACGACTACAGCTATTTGGGGTGCAGTATTCTACTTCTATTCAAAGAATGGGAACAATCAATAAAGCCAGGATGTATGAACTTTGTCAGATTGTTTCACAGCTAAGGTAGGGTGATAAGTCCCTTGAGATCTATTACTTTCCCTTACGTGGGTTATGGGAAAATATAGACTACTACAAGACTTTTCAAGATCAATATTCCAAGGATGCTATTGCTTATGGCAGTGAAGTGGAGGAAAACTGTATATTTGATTTATTAGTTGGTCTGAATCCTAAATATGATCAAGTTAGAGTACATATTTTGGGCAAGAAACCTCTTCCTTGAATGAAATTGACTCTTATCTGCATCAAGAGGAGAGTTGTCGAAGTGCAATGAAGAATCCGCCAACTTGAAAGGTTTGCGTTAGCTTCATCATTTCAGCATGGTGGTAGAGGTGCCACACATGGTTGAGGTAGTGGCTATCAAAGTGGTATGGTGGGGGATGATGAAGACAAACTTAAATGTGAACATTGTGGTTGTCTTAAACATACCAAAGACACTTGTTAGGATCTCCATGGTTGTCCTCAGGATTGCTAGGGTTGTTCTTTTTAGAGGTTTTTTTTTCATTGGCAGCCATGAAGGTCATTGCGAGGGTAACATGTGTCTAATCTTCCAAGGAACATTTGTGAAAGGGAGGTAGATCCTTGATGGAATCCTCATTGCTAATGAGCTTGTTGACGGGAGGAGAAGAAGAAAGGAGTCGGGTTTTCTTTGCAAGATTGATTTGGAGAAGGCTTATGACAAGGTGGATTGGGGGTTTCTTTAGTGGGTTCTTTTTAAAAAAGGCTTTGGAAAAAGGTGGATCAGTTGGATTATGGGTTGTCTAGATCATCCTCACTTCTCCATTTTGATTAATGGAACTTCTAAAGGCTTCCTTAGTTTGTCTCGAGGAATTAGGCAAGGAGACCCATTGTCTCCCTTCCTTTTTACTCTGGTGGCGGATGCTTTTAGTGCATTGATGAAGAGAGCTGAAGATCGATCCTTCACTAAAGGCTTTTCGAAAGGGGTGGATGGTCCTAACATATTTCATTTACAATTTGCAGATGATATTTTATGTTTCTTAGATGCTTGTTCGGATCAATTATTAAATTTGAAAATCATTCTAAATATCTTTGAATGCATCTCGGGGTTCGGTGTGAACTTCTCTAAATCTAGCATTGCGGGCATTGGAGTTGATGAAACGCGGTTGTTAGTTGTACGGAGTTGTTGGGGTGTAAGGTTGAGAATTGGCCTTTGACTTATCTTGGGTTGCCTTTGGGGGGGGGGATCCCAGATCTTTGTCATTTTGGGACCCTGTTGTGGAAAGAGTGCAGAAAAAGCTTGCGAGCTAGAAGAAACCTTACATTTCTATGGGGGGGGGGCGGATTACTTTGATCAAGGCAGCTCTGGCCAATATTCCTATGTATTATGTCTCTTTTTCAAATGACAGGGAATGTGAGGATGGAGATTGAGTGAATGCAGAGAGACTTTCTGTGGGAGGGTGGAATTGGTAAGAAAGATCATTTGGTTAAGTGGGAAGATGCATGTAGGCCTATTGAGTTTGGCAGATTGGGTTTGGGCCATATTAAATAGAGAAATTTGGTGTTGCTGGGGAAATGGTTGTAGAGATTTGCTACAGAAAGAGGCAGTGTTTGACATTCCATTATTTGTAACAAGTATGCATGCGACCCCAATGGGTGGGAGTGCTCCTACTAAATTTCCTCCACCTCTCTGCTTTGGAGAAACATCATCCGGGTGGCCCCCTTGTTTCTTCCATTCATTTGTTTTGTTGTTGGTGATGGAAAATCTTTGAAATTTTGGAAGGATCTTTGGTGGGGGGACCAATGTCTTTCTTCCTCTCTTCCTAGGCTTTTTCATTTGTCTAACAAAAAAGATGCTTCCATATTTGATATTTTATCTTCTTCTTTGTCTGGTCACTCTTGGAACTTGACTTTCAATAGGGATCTTCATGGCTGGGAAGTTGATATGATCACACCCCTAATTTCCAACATTGATAAAACCTTCATTTCCCAAGTTGTGGAGGACAAAAGGATTTGGATCCTTGAGTCATCAGACAAATTCTCTTGCAAATCTTTCTTTAAAGCTTTGATCTTTCCCTTCAATTATAATTTCTCGTTAAGGATTTGGAAGCCTAATCCCCTCCTAGGGTGAAGGTGTTTTTATGGACTGCAGGGTTCAACCGCATTAACACTGTGGATCTCATCCAAAGAAAGCGCTTGTTTATGTCTCTTGTGCCCAATTGGTGCATCATGTGTAAGGCCGCTAGCGAATCGACGGATCACTTATTCATTCATTGCAATTTTGCGGGATCATTTCTTCTCTATCTCAGGGAGAAGCCGGATTTGGCCTCAGACTCTTAAAGATTTTGTGTGGTAGTGGTATAGTGGAGGCAATGGGTGTTGGGGTAAAAGTCTTTTGGGATTGTCTTTTGCATGGTGTTCTTTGGGGCATTTGGAGAGTGAAATCTGCGAATCTTCGAAAACAAGGCCCATTCTTCTAAGGAGGTCTTGGATGCTATCATTAGAGATGTGGGTTCTTGGATTGTTGCCACGCCAGAATTTTGCGGATTTCCTTTGTCTCTTTTCATGGAGGATTGGTTTTCTTCCCTTTTTTGGTCCTTGCCTTCGAAAGGTTTTGTGGTGAAGGATTGGATTCTTCCCCCTCCTGGTATCCTTAAGCTTAACTTTGATGGTGCCTTTAGAGGATATCCGGGCTTGGCGGGATTTGGTTGTGTGGTTCGGAACTATTCTTCGATTATTATCAAATCTTGTTGCAGTTCGCTTAGGATTTGTGGTTCTATTGAAGTCGAGGCGAGAGTTATTCTCGTGGGGATGGGGGAGTTGAAAAAGATAGGGCTGCTCAATTGTATTGTGGAAGGCGACTCTCAAACCATTATTAGTCGGGGTTTAGGGAATGGTGATTTCTCTTGGCGGTTGGCCTCGGTTATATACGAAATTCATGAGCTGATTTCTTTGTTGAATGCTTCTCTCGTCAATGTTGTTAGAAGTCAAAATGGTTTGGTAGACCGTCTTGTTAATTGGAGTATTGATCATGGAGTTGTGCATTGTGATGTGCCTTTCCAGGGATTTAGACTCGGCTGTCTTGTAGTTGTGTGTATTGTTGGTGGCTCTTGAGTCTGTTGTCTTTGTGCTGGTTTTTCTAGCCTGTGTTTTTGGTTGCATTCGTGTAGCCTTTGTTGTATCTTATTTTTCCTTTTCTTTTATAAAATCATTAATTATCTAAAAAAAAAACATGTGTAGTGCCAATTATGTTGTCATTTCTTCTTTAAAGTTCTTCAACATCATCTTTTGATGGTTCAACCTTATTTTGTGATGAGATTGAAGCTTTACGTCGCTTTATGATTAGCATGGAATTTGTGACCACTACTTCCACTTTGTCATTCACCTAATCAGGTACTTCAACCTCTTCTTTCAGTGCTTCAACTGCTGATCATCAATATAGGAGTCTCAGATCACATAACTTGTACGTCATCATCTTTTTCTTCTTGTTCTGTATCTTTTGAGAAGGATAGAGTCAAAATAGCTGATGAATCTTATTCTTCCATTGTTAGTAAGAGCATTGTTTTTGTTACTCCTACCTTACCGTTGTTCTATGTTCTCCATGTTCTAAATTTCACTTCCTTGGAGTGAATCTAATGTCTTAGTTTGAGAGGTCCTGTGGTTCCCATCTACTCTAGTGGATCATCTGTGTGATTTACTGATGCAGGACAGCCTAGAGATAGCTGCTAACCTGAGGGTTATGGGCTTGCAAAAGTAATAGAACAGATTCCCACATAGACTTTATCAAACATGTGGTAGGCATAAGCAAAACCAGTAATACCACAAATAATATAAGAGCCTTAAACTCAAATAATAATACTTAGCAGTAGGTATAAACAAAAGGAAATGATCGACAAGTATAAAAATTCTAAGATGAATATTTGAGGGGGACCTCAAAGTTGTCATCGATAATTTCATTGGATTCAAGGAACCGCATGTTTATGAAGAGAAGGAAATTTTGAAACTATTATTATTAGATTGCTTGCAATTTATTTGCACGTGGAGCAAAAAAAGGCTCTAGTCTGGTTCTTTAATGGAGAATTTGTGATAAAAAAGAAAATAATAGAAAAATAATAGAGAAAGAGAAAAAAATATCAATGGAGTCACACCTATGGTTGAAAGCATCACACCTTCAAGATTTTGGAGTTACACCAACGAACAAAGCAATTCTAGCCTTGAATTCATCAATAATCATCATTCTTCATTATTAAAATTGTGGGTTACAAGCATATATATAGACGTAACATGTCAATTTCTCCAAATCCCACTCTCACTAGACTTTTTAAAAAATAAAATTTCTAAATTAACAAAATCCCGTCACCAAGTGATACCCTGCCAGTATTTTGGCCATACCTTTCTCAAATCACATCAGATTTTCAAGATATTGGTCTCGTTGGAAAGGTAACTGAATAACCTTTCAAATGACATTGAAATCAGCCTAAACAGGTAAGTTTTGACCTTCCAAAATATGGCTTAAGGAAAAGTGACAGAAGTAGCTCTTTCTTTAAAATTAAAAAAAACCTAATCTATTTGGCAATAAATTAAAACCTTTAAACCAATTAACAAGAAACTAACCTAGATTAACCCAAAATTAACCAAATACAACAATAGAACAAACCGCCTTTTCCCAACTATTTGGGGTTGGCTACACGAATCCTGTTATGCTATATCGCTCTGTTTAGGGCCATATCTACCATTAAATTACAAGCTACCATGTCCCTCCTTACTACTTCACCCTATGTCAATTTTGGCCATCCTCTAGTTCTTTTAGCACCTTCAACCTGCATTGTCTCACTCCTCACTGGTGCAGTCACTGGTCTTCGTTGCACATGCCCAAACAATCTCAATCGACTTTCCCTCATTTTATCACCTATGGGTGCTACACCTAAGCTCCCACTAATGAATTCATTCCTAATTCTATCTTTTCTAGTCTTGCCACTCATCCATCTCAACATCCTCATTTCAACCACACTCATTTTATGTATGTGTTGTTTGTTGGCTGCCCAATATTCTGCTCCATAAAGCATGGCTGGTCTTATAACTGTCTTATAGAAAATTTCCTTCAATTTTAGTGGTATTCGTTTATCACACAACACTCCGGAAGCACCTCTCCACTTTAACCATCTCGCTCTAATTCTATGAGCAACGTCATCTACGATATCTCCTTCTTTGTGCATAATTGAACCAAGATAAAGAAAATGGTCACTCCGAGGTATCTCTTGGTTATCAATTCTAACTACTGTCTCATTTCTACTCCTATTTTGGTTAAACTTGCATTCAATATATTCTGTTTTAGTCTGGCTTATCCTAAAACCGTTTGATTCTAAAACATCCCTCCATAGTTCTAACTTGGCATTTACCCCTTCTCCAGTCTCATCAATCAACACAACATAATCAACAAATAGCATACACCATGGCACTTCCTCTTGTATGCGCCTAGTCAACTCATCCATAACTAAGGCAAAAAGGTATGGACTCAATGCTGACCCTCGTGCAAGCCTACTGTGATCACAAACTCATTTGTCTCTCCCCTGGTTGTTCTAACACTAGTTCTTGCTCCATCACACATATCCTTAACTATGTCAATATATCTACTTGGGACCCCGTTTTTAATCTAAAACCCACCAAACGATCTCTCTTGGTACTCTGTCTACACGTGGACAACCGTGGAGTGACCACCTTTAGACATCACGTGAAGCTTATTGTTGTTGGTGGATTCTTTTAAATTTGCTGTTTTATGTCTTTAAGCTATTATTTTCTGTTTTAAGTAGGCTAGGATATAGAGGTCATTTAATTTAATGTTTTAGGCTATTTTAGGAAGTGGCTTTTATAATGGGTTTTATGGAAGGAAAACCTTAATTGATTAGTTTGGTTTCTTTTAGAAACGAGACGTAGATAGGTGGGTTTTTAGAAGTAGGCTTTGGCTATTTAAAGGGGGATCTCTTGTATTTGAATTCAATGATGAATAAAAATAATTTTTTTTTTTAGTTTTCATGCTCTCGGCTGAAAACCAAGGCCAGCGACTGGCTTCTCCTGGGTGAGACTCCTAGGCTCCTAGCTGATTCAAGATTGGTGAGACTCCAATCTCCAGGTGAGAATGAGATTCCTCAAGCAGGCCAAGTTAGTTCTTCTCTTTTGGAGATTGGATCGTGAAATGCTGTCTAACCTAACCAAGTTCTTCATACTTCAGCCTTGGTCATGGACACCCTTTGAAACCCCATATATACCTTTGCGTAAAGAATAAGTGCTGTTTTGTTTCTAGAAATCTCAAACCCACGCATAAATCTTGGCAGTAATTAGTCTAGGGACTTATGATGAGGACATCCGAGTCCCTCATCTAGTGTACCAGAGACGGAGGAGGATCGAGCCTCATTCGCTATGGTTCGAGTAGCTTGGAGGCATGTGGGCCCCACAAACCAGCCCATGTTTGGCCCACCAAAGAGCACATGGAGGGGCTGGACTCTTATTAGATCATTTGGATTTTATTTTTGTTTATTTTGGTTCTAGTTCCACCTAATTTGATTTGGTGTAGTGTAACTTATTTGGGTTTTAATGTATGTGGGACATGGGGGTCATTTTCTTTTTTCATTTTGGACTTTATTGTGTCATAGGGGGGGGGGGGCAGCTATTAAACCCACTCTCTCTATCTTTATTTTTTTAATGAAGGAATTTTAAAGGATAAGAACAGTGGCTGACGGCTGCTCCCAAATCCTGAGATGGTAGTCTAAGATCACGTCTTAGATTGACGCATTCTTGGTGAGAGGCCAAGGTTCAATACTGTGGACTGTTTTTTTTTTTTTTTTTGGTGGGACTGGATATGGATGAGGTTTCTCATGACCCCTATTGAAGATTTTCCTTGAATCTTTATGCTCCAAGTTTTATAACCAATAAAATAGCTGCTGAAAAATTTTCTGCAAACGTTTTAGACCTCCACATCTGTTCTACAGGTTCGGCCACTTCAAATAAGCCCCACAATTGTGCTGTCTCGTGATTTGGGACCCCCTTTGGATCCCTACCACATGATAGTCCCATGAGCCATCATTATTTGATCAGATTGATGCTTTTGAACCTTCTTTTGTATTCATCTACAGCCTTTATTGATGTTTACATGTTTAACTTCATTGCTGGAAGTATAGGCTTTAACATGTGTGTTGGATTATTCCTTAGATCGAATGTGGGGCAATCCTTAACTTGAGTTTAATTTGATTTGAGTTTCTTTATGTGGTTGTGGACTGATGTTGCATGGTTGTAGAATCATTACTAAATCACCTTCATGAATCTTAAGTTGTATGGTTGATGAGTAAGAAATTTGATTATGCTAATCATTATTATGGGTAATTTGGTCTGATCTCTTCTCCACAATATCTATTGCATGCATCCGGCATCAACCTATTACCTTCCTGGCTGTAGTGCAGCCTTTCATGTGAACACCTCCTTTTGCTGTTTCACTCCTACAATCCAAACCCTTACTATATAAGCCATGGCAGTGTTAGATTACAGCTCTCTTCCTTCCCCTATGTACTGACCTGTTTACAGGCCTATTATCACTACTTGGAGTACTGTGGGATATCCTACCTTACTACAACTAAGAACCTCTTGCTGAAACCTATATTTTCTGTTAACACCCTATATAACAGACCTCCTACTACCTGTTTGGATAAACACCCCGTGAAGTCTGTTCCTCTATAACAGCCCTAAGCATTCCCTCCTTAGTCTTACTCACCTGCAGATTATATTCCCATTTGTTTCTTTATCTTGATCTGTTTATAGGCTTGTTTACTGGAGTATATATATGCTAATCAGTGATCTGCAACCCACCTGGGTGCTGTTTGAGTTTATGGTATTGAAAGATGTTTTTATAACCTGCTGTTGATCAATTTATGTACTGTGGACTGCTGCTGTCCTATTAGATTAACTCTCTCTTGCTGCTGCATATACACTTGAACCATTCAGACCTAAAAGACCACCCTCCCCATAATCCTCTTAATCCATGATTCCCAACCTATTATACCCCATTATTATCCCTGAATTTTGGCAGTGTTAAGAACTGTCTTTTGAAGTTTGAATATAGTGGCTGAATTCTGATTTGCTTAGACTTCTCGACTGTTCTTTGAAACCAGCCCTATTAGACTCATTAAAGGCCCCTTGCATAAGAGTATTTGGGCTACTAATTGCTTTACAACGGATTGCACCCTAAGTGTACTTGAGTGGAATCTGTCTAGTATCTTTTGTGGGCTCATTATCCGCAGGTAAACAGCACACCCCTAAGATGTTCTGCATCAATTTTGGTATCAGAGAAGGAGAGAAAAAGGCTCTGATCTGGTCAGCAAATAGGCCCAAAAAAAGGCTCTAGAGATGGCTGCTAACCTACGGGTTATGGGCCCACAAAAATAATAGGACAGATTCCCAGTTAGATTTTTATCAAACAGGTGGTAGGCATAAGAAAAACCAGCAGTACCACAAACAATATAAGAGCCTTAAACTCAAATAATAGCACTTGACAGTAGTTATAGACCAAAGGAAACAACCAACAAGTATAAAAACTCAAAGAATAATATTTGAGGAAGACCCTAAAGATGTCATCAATATTTTCACCAGATTCAAGGAACCACATGTTTATGAAGAGAAAGAAATCTTGAAACTATTAGATTATCAATTTTCTTTTATGGATCGCGAAGGTAATCTATTTGCTAACTTTAGCACGTGAAGCAAGAAAAGTCTCTGATCTAGTTCTTCAATAGATAATATGTAATAAAAAGAAAATGACAGAAAAAGAACAAAGAAAGAGAGAAAAATACTAATGGAGTAAAATTTGAATTTGAATATGGGCTCTTTCTTGTTCTGCATCATTTACCTTCATTGCGCTCCCCAGGTTCAGCTCTAGCACCACTCCTAATTACTCATATTTTAAGTTGAGAGCAACGAGTTGTTACCAGATTTCCTTATGCGTGTGATCATTCTCTTCAGTAGTAGACTTGAGATTTTGATTTTTTACCTCATGCTATGACAAAGAATGATCAACCATGGTCTCAGTTGGCTATGATACCACTTTGTTGTGTCCTTTAGGTTAAAATATTGGTTATGGTGAAGATGAGTGAATTCTCAATATGTTGGATTTAGTTCGAGGGGAATCTGATGTTGGCTGGGAGGAGAAAGACGTTTGTGGAGGCGAAAAGTTTCAATATTGAATGGTCCTCATTTCAGGGGAGAGATGTAGTGAAGATAACGGAGAGAAGGGTCAGATTTTTAACTTTTGTTTATATCGAGGAATCGATTTTAAGATGGGTGGTAGATTGTATTCAAGAAGCCATTAACATAGATAGGAAGCAACGTTTGGTGCGCAAAACCAGGGTTGATGACAGGGTGTTTTTAGTGGTGAGAAAGGAAAATGCAAATGGAAGGTATTTGGCGTTATCAACAATTGGGAACAATGGTAATGAAAGGTTTGCGGTTTTTCCAGAAGGCATTGATGGATATGGGTGGAGGAATTTGGCATTTGCACTATGTACTTTCATATCTGCGGTGGGTGGTATCCTAGGGAGAGAAGGGTCGAAGTTCGGGAATGTCGATTTTGTTTCTGGTGCTAGGGGTTTGGATATCACGAAACAACCAGCTCCTGTTCCTAGGGGTGGATGGTCGACCCCTGTCTTTTCCGGAGAAATCAAGGGTCATGGTCAGAACAAAAGTATTCAAACGTTACATGAAGATTGGGGATGTTTTCAGGAAAAATGGAAGAATGTGGTGGTGGTCACCAGATTGACTGAAATGTTCGAATGGAAAGAATGTGAAAAGTTAATGGCTATATTTTTAAAGAAATGGATCAAACCGAGTCTTAGACCTCTTCAATCTCTGTCAGCTGTAGCTATTTTGGAGTATGTTAATGAGGTGAAGGCTCTTGTCGAGATAGGGAATCAGATAATCGTGCCTCTTGAAGTGGTTTTCAGAGCTTGGCAACCATGGACGAACTCTATTTGCCACTCGTCATTGAATGTTCCTCGCTGGGTATCCATTAGGGGTCGCCCAATTCACCTTTGGTCTCTTGGCATGACGAAGGCCATCGGGGAACTTTATGGTGGTTTTGTGAGGCTCAGCTGCAACCTAGACGACCCAGAAGTGTATTGTAAACTGAAGATACAGGTAAAGGAAGGCCCTTTAGGTTGCATTCCTCGGGTTGTTATGGTGGAGGACCAAGGGTATAAGTACCCTGTTCAAATTTTTGTTGCGGACAGCGCGGCACCACCGACTGGCGATGGAGGCTTGCAGGAGCTCAAAGTTGGTGAAGGTGGAAAGAGGGAGTACATGCGGCACAATCTAGGTGCGCAGGAGCTGTACCAGTCCGTTAGGACTAACATCATAAGAGAGGACGAGAATTTCTTCCCTGTGATTGGTGCAACACATCAGGGGAGTGGGGGAAGGGAGTTTTTGAATTCAAATAGTGTTCCCTTGTCCATGACGAAAAAGGATTGGTCCGTTGGGGCTGATTTTCAACGTAACAGAGGGGAAAAGCCCTATCTTAGTGACTGTGGAAAAAAACCAATGGATGTGGGAGGTAGATCTGATAAATTCAATAATCATAATGGGACAAAATGGTCTTCTAATAAGTAAGGGGCACCACGGTCTTTTAAAAAATGGGTGGGGGTTCGAAGACCGAATAAGGAATTAGGGGAATGCTTAGGGGTATTGAAGGAAAATACGGTGGCTTCTCCTGCTTCGTTAGTAGACGGGAATAATGATACTCGGTCCCCTCGTTTTATGGATGGCGAGGGTAGTTCTGGTAATTGGGCTTCATCAAACCCTTTTATGGTGCTGGGCGATGAATCCTTGGCCACAAATACTTCTCTGAAGGTGATCCAGGTGGAAACTCAGGTCAAGGAGACGCGATCAAGGATGGAAGATGAACAAGCTGATGATCCTGATGCAACAAATTTAGTTAATAAAAGAATTAGGGAATTTAATGATAGTCTTGTTGCAATGTAGCCCTCTATTCATCATGGATCGAGCAGTCAACCGGATCATCGAGGTTATTGGTCGGGCTTGGTAGTGAATGAAGTTATACCTCAAACCTTTCGTCATAAGGAATGGAAGGAGTGGTATTCTATGCTTTCAGAAAATGGATGTATTCCTCCTCACCCAGGTATGTACAGTTTTATCCTCTCGTCGACGTTGGGGAGCAAAGGTATTCTGGGTGATGGGCCTATGTCATCGTCGAACCTCCTAACTTCACCTCCATTAATGTTATCGAAGAGGGATTGTATTTCCGCCTCGATGGTTGATCGTTGTAAGGAGGTGCCGTCAGTTGATGTCTCCAATGCCAACTCTTCCTATGAAAGGGATATGGTGCTGGCGGATGAGTAGATGGGAGTAGGTAAATGGGTGGATAGGGACACACATCCTAGTATGGGGTTGTAGGAGTGGTCGGGTATGGGGGGTAGTGCTAGCTCTCTTGAAGTGGCCGAAATGTTTAATCAGTCGATCGGTGAAAATGTAAAAATTGGCTATGAGGGGGTAGAATGTTGGGCTTTGACGACAGTGGATGAAATGCTTGATTTGGTAGCTGCAATTTCTTCTTGGGTGTTGGAAAAAATAGAAGAAGTCAGTAAGGTGATGGGCATCTCCTTTGAAGGGATGGAAGAGGAATCATGGGCTTTTTTTGCAGTACTAAAGAAAAATCAGATGAGTGGAAAAGATACGATTAAGGCAGAGAGAAGTAGAGGTGGAAAGATTTTGAGAGAACTTAAAAACCTGCAGTGCGGCATTTCCTATGATAAAGGTGAAGCTTCAATTGAGAGATCTTCAGAGAGGAAGGTCAGGGGTCTTAGGAGTTTATACAAATGAAGCTTGGAAATATCTCATGGAATGTGAGGGGATTGGGTTGCAAAGCTAAGAGAATCATGGTTAGAAATTTGTGCAATCTATAGAGAGCAGATGTCGTAATTTTGCAGGAAACCAAATTGGTGACTGTTACGCTGACGATGATTAAAGAAATAAGCTGCTTTAGAAATACTGGGTGGTGTTTGGTTCCGTCCCAAGGTAGGTCTGGGGGCATCCTTGTGTTGTGGGATAAAAATAGAGTGGAGGCTGATGATAGTGTGATTGGTGTTTACTCTTTATCATTCATTGGTCATATTAAAGGGTACTTTTGTTGCTGGATGATATCGGGCATTCGGGTGTTTATGGCCCGACAAATTCAAGCCTATTGCTTGACTTTTTGATGGAGCTGGAAATTGTTCAATCCCAGAGAAGTGTTCCTTGGTGCATAGGGGGCGATTTCAATGAGGTTCTATTTGCGGAGGAGAGGCATGGGGGAAGGAGAAGATCCCGA
>JAOXJP010000012.1:11603402-11616096 GCA_025762735.1 Platanus orientalis | reverse complement strand
AAAATACCCCTGATACAGCCATCCTTGAAAACCTCAGAAAAATATGAAAAAAATTACTAAACAACTTTAAAACTTTTCTAATTTAATTCTAAACCTTCCTACTAAAATTCATAATTGAAAGGGGTCATAATTGAAAGGGATCATAACTGAAAGGGGTCTTTTGTTTTCTTATCAGGCTCACAAGAGGCTTTGGTTCCTACTACCGAGGCTATGTTTGGCAGCTTAGCCATTTGAAACTATTGTTTGGACCTGTTTTGTTGAGTAAATCTTCTTCTTCTTTTTTTTTTTTTGGAGGTTTACCCTTTACAATAACCTATTACATTTGTTTCACTTGTCAGAAATAAAGAAAAGAAATCCCCCTTTCCCAATGTCTGTTTTCCTGAAGTTGCCAAGAAATCTTTCATCAAATTTAAGCTTAAACTAAGCACTCTCTAGCTTTATTGCTCCAAACTTGAATAATCTTTTTTACAAAATCTCTCCAAATCCCCAAGGCTGCCAACTATAGAATTCCTTTAGAACAATAACCAACTCCACCAACACCTTCATTACACTTTCACGAATACCCAACCGTAAAAAATAAATTTTCACATTAAATAAATAAAGTCTAAATTTTCCTTCAAAAACTGTTTCTCTTGATCCAAGAAAGAGTAGCATCCAAAATATATAAACCAGAGAAATGGTAGATCAATTTACTACTAGACTATGCGAATTGGGTTTTGGACTCTCTCTCTCTCTCTCTCTCTCTCTGGGAGAGAATAGCTGAATCACAATTACATACTCATAGACAGAGAAGCTAACTAAATTCACTATATATACAGTTTGACAGAATAAATTCAATACTTCAAACAATTTGTACAGGCACTGGACATTCAACATGAAAGCTCACTAGCATGACAAAATAAGCATATAGTAGCATGCAGAAGTGTAAGAAAGATCAAAGATATAATGTTAGTAGCATCAGTCAGAAACACCACGATTAAGAATGAGCTCTTCCTTTTCTCAAGAAGTGTGACCACATACTTGGAATGATGTCATCCTCAAATAGAATATACACCTGATCTTCTCCTCTTTTTACAACTTCATCAGATGTTTAAAGAAAAGAATGATGATGACCTCACTCCTAAGGTGCAAAACCCCCTCCCCCTCCAAAAAATAAAATAAAAAAGTGGTAACATTAATTTCCAAGTCTCAAAGATAAATTCTCACAAGATATACTCCAAATGATGCATTCTTCAAACCTTACTCTCCAACTTCTTCTCTGCAATGACATAAAGCAAGATACACAATAAGAGAACAAGGTGCTTCTCAACATTGTGCCACTCCAGTGTTCAATCAAGTAAACTCCTACAAAAGATTTCCATTGCATGGAGCAGGGGGGTATTAATCAAGTACCTATACATTCATCTATAAATCCAAGCAACCAAAACTAGCATATAACCCCAATTCTCACTGGCACTAGACTCACTGCTGGGCAGATACCTGTCTTAATGTTTAAAATTCAATGATACACTTCTGGATCAGTTCTCCCTTCTAAAGAAAGAACAAAGGACAATCCACTTGAGCCCTTTTTCCCAATGAAGGACTGGCTCTGGAAAGTAACTTCTCAAAGCAAATATTTTCTGTTTTCCTCAACCTGAGCTATCACAAATAACCCACATCTATGTATTTAGGTCTAACATTGAAAGTATTGCACAATTCATTAAGAAACAATCTAAACGTAAAAATGTCCAAAGTCAACAAAGTCTGTGTATCAATTACTTATCCCACACTCTAATCTTTAAATATTGCATCTTTATGATTTCAGTTACAGATGTCGTTGAAGCCTGAAAAGTAATTCCTTTAAGAAAATGTAGTTATGTCAATTTCACGACTCTAAACATAAGCAGTGGTTGATACACAGGATATAATACTACTAGTTAATTCATGCCAGCAAGGTCCAATGCCAAAACATAACAAAGAAAAATCAAAGACAAGAAACCCTTATCCCAAGAACTTAAGAGTCGGCAACACAAATCCTGTTAGGCTATTCCACTCTATCTAGGGCCATATCCTCTGTTTGATCATAAGAACTCACGTCTTTCCTCACTACTTCAACCCAAGTCATTTTTTGCCTTCCCCTTGTGCTTTTAACGCCATCAACTCACATCTAACTTGTGCAATCATTGGTCTTGAACCATCTCAGTCGAAATTTTCTACCTTCCTATCACATATCAGTGCTACCTTTAGTTTTCATGAATGCATCCATTTATGGTTCTATCCTTTCTTGTCTTGCCACTCATACGTATCAACATCCTCGTCTCAGCTATACTCATTATATGTATATGTTATTTCTTGATTACCCAACGTTCTGCCCCATAAGGTACAGCTGGTCTTGCATTTTCCTTATAAAATTTTCCTTCAATTTATTTTATTTTATTTTATGAATAACAACATTTTATTGAAGAAACTCAAATTAAAGATACAATATGTACAAAGACAACCAAAGATACATCAAGAAATTAAAGCTATGAGCAACAATCTGGCATACATATCCCTTTAAACCTGTGAGGTAACCCGACCCCCACCCCCCATTTTGAAAGTTTATCAGCCTCCTCATTTTGTGACCTTGGAATGTGCCGTATAGACAGTGCAAGAGGCCTCAGAAGGTCCCTGATTTCGTGGATGATGTGTGCATATTGCCATAATCCTGCATTTTCCCCAAGCCCCTAACTTACCATCACAACCAAGTCCCCTTCCAATAGGAATCACGAAAACCCACGTCATTTAATTTTTGTAATCCATCTATCAGTCCCATAAGTTCTGCCTTTGTAGAGTCACATATACCCAGTGGAAATCTAGGTGATTTGTCCCTTGATGTGTTAGGGTTCCAAGTAGAAGGAGAGAAGAAAGAGAGGAGAGGAAGACTGAGAAGTATTTAGAGAAAAATTGTATGGAGAGTGTTGGATACCTCTCACATACTTTGTGTCACGACCCGAATCCATGGGCCGTGATGTGAGCCGGGTTTGGATATGAAACATGAGAATGACCCGCCCCAAAACCGTTTCTCATAGTTGAAAAACCAACGAGCTCAAAGTGAGTCATCAACCCTTTTACCTATCCACATCACTTTTCATATTTATCTATTTAATTTACATCCATTTAAGTCCATTTAATTAAGGGAAATTTGCCAGATTAAACCCAAGGTTTGCCGAAATTACTATATAATGTAGTAAACTAAAACCTTGCCCAAAATGGATTTATGTAATGTATAATTACTTTTTTATCCTTAACCTCATCTCTCTTCCATGTCTACTCTTCACCTCCTTCCTCTTTTCCAACCTTATCGATTTATCCATATGGGCCACAAACAAGACGGTATTGCGGGTCAGAAGTCTAATGTCGGCGGTGAGGATTGTGAGTGGTTTTGTGCTCTTGATGCCGTTGGTGATCTTAATTGATAGAAATTATAGTGGCCTTCATTGAATTGATTAGATTATTATCTTAAATCAAAAGGGAAAATACTTTTTATTATAAGAATTTATTAACAGGTTTATGGTCATTAATATATCATCTTCTCAACCTCAACCATGAATTCCACTCCTCAACTTATGTAGAGAGAATGGCAGGATGAGCAAAAAATGAGGAAAGCTTCGCTGGTGAGTGCGTTCTCTGAAACCCACACCCTAACCCTTGTTGGCTCCACTTGTTTCACCATCAAGCTATTTTCCTCTACAGCTTCGACCTTTGATGTGAAGAAAGTGACAAATACCAACTTCAATTCAGTCCTCAAAAATCTCCGACGCCATGTTCGAGACGCTAATTATGTCTCGGTCAATCTCGAGATGACCGGAGTTTCAAGCACGCCATGACATTAATCCTTTGACTTTGACCAGTTTGATGTTAGGTACATCGAAGTGAAGGACTCTGTAGAGAAGTTCGCTGTCGTTCAGTTTAGTGTATGCCCCTTCCATTGGGATGCTTCGAAGGAATCATTCGTCACTCATCCGCAAAATTTTTATATATTTCCTCGCAAAGAGTTTCCAGTTGACATCCCATCTTATGAGTTACTCTGCCACATCACCTCAATTGATTTCTTGGCTAAATACCAATTTGATTTCAATGCCTGCATACTTGAAGGAATATCTTATCTATCTAGAACACAGGAAGACGAAGCAATGCAACGCGTGAATTTGTTATATGAGGATGAGTTATCTAATTTGGGATGTCATTTAAAAGAATTTAAAGACATACCAATGGTTAGTACTACGGATGTTCTTTTCATTGAGCGGATAAAGAGTAGATTTAGTGAATGAAGAGTGGATGATCTCCCTTCCGTTCAAATCAGTTCATTTGGAAAATTTGACAAATAGTCAGGGGTAAAAAAAAGAACAAAAAAATTAATAACTATAATTAACCGTCTTTTTTCACAATTTTATCCTTCAAAAGTCCATTTTGGGTAAGGTTTTAGTTTACCACACTATTTGGAAATTTCGGCAAACCTTGGGACCAATCTGGCAAATTTTCCTTTGATCAATCACATAGCAGCGGAATATAAACATCAATATCTAATTCAAGTGCAACAGAAATATGTATAAAATTATCAGGTCTAAATATCTCTTAACCATCTAAATGTAAAGGGTCTAAACATGCCCATAAATGTATATACAATCCATTGCTCCACAGGCATAACCAAAGTACTAAAATGCACATCTCCGTCAAGGTAAACTAAAACGTAAATAAAATGTCACATCTTCGGGCCTGAAAGCCCCTCCAACCTCTCATCTCGCCGCATCCCAAATAGCCTCTACAAATACCTGTCCTCCAAGACTATCTGTGGATGGTATCAATTGGGATAAACTTGATGGGTTTAACGGGAGGGTAAACAGTTTATACAACACAAAAGGGAAACAAAACAGATATAATAGTATATAGAGTGATCCAAAGTAGATGATATAATCAAAGTACATAAAGGTATGCATCGATAATAATATGTATATATCTCTACTAAAATCAAGTATATTCATACTCCGAAATAACTAAATAGGAATCTATACTAAGTTCTAAAACATGCATGTATTAAAGCTATATGTCTAATGTCATGTGCCAACTACCATGTACTACATAGATAAATAAATGGAGGTAGAGAAGAGAGTATGCTACATGTCATGAGACAAATAGAAATCTAAGTGATTTGGCCCTTGATGTGTGAGGATTCCAAGTAGGAGAGAAGAAAGAAAGAAGAGAGGAAGAAGTATTTGGGGACAAATTGTATAGAGAAAGTTAGATACCTTTCACATACTTTTTCTCATATATCAACATAGCAAAGAATACATCTAAAGGTAACAAATGTACCATATACTTTACAAAGACATATGTACTCTTACATGAGAAACCATAGTTGTAATACCCCATAATACATTAGAAAGGATAAAAATGTAAATAACCATATATGAGGGTAAAAAAACATTTTTAAACATACTTTGAAAAGTCCATTGTGTTGTCTGGAGCCCAAAAGAATGAATTAGAAGGGAGAAATCAAAGGTAAGTCATGAACTTAACAAGTTCTAAAGTTGTCCCAATAGCAGATTTGAGGTAACTTCATAGATAAATCTGTATTAATTCCGTATGAATCAACTTGCAAACTATACATCATTGGAAATCTCTAGGAATCTACTTTTTAACGCATTAAATGGTGCTCAATTTAGAGTTTCCTTGAGAAAGTTATGGCAGTTTTCTTATAAGGTGTTTGTGCTGAAAAATATGTAATTTTACACAATGACCGGTCATTGTGTCCAATGACCGGTAATGCAGAGTTAAGTAGTCAGGTGAGGAAAAATGACATTATGCCTGACTAGTCATAGAGACCAATGACTAGTCATGGCAAACCAAGAAAAATGGGTTATAAAATGACATTTTGTCTAACCGGTCATCCTGACATCATGACCAGTCATAGACACCAATGACTGGTCATTCTAACCTCATGACCAATCATGCACTAAAAAATCTGAAAACTTCCTAGAATCCGCATTTTTCACGATTTGTTCACCCAAAAATGTGTCAAACACGTGGAGAAGCCTCTAAAAACATATAAAGACCTTATATGACGAAATGTATACCTAAAATACATCTCGTTTAGATCTAAAACAAAGGAGGAAAGGAGAAGAGAAAGATAGGGCTGTCAATGAGCCGAGGCTCGGCTCAACTCAAGGCTCGGCTCATTATGAGCCAAGCTTGAGCCTTGTTTAAAGCTCACAGAGCCGAGTCTGAGCCTCCACTTTAGCCCATTTATCAAACAAGCTTGAGCCGAACTACACCAAGCTCGGTTCGCTAAGGGCTTTATATATATTAAATATATTAAATACAATTACTATAAATGAAACAAGAAAATAATTACATTTTAGAATGAGAAAAAGTTCTTTGGGAAGAGTTTATTGATTGATGGACTTATCGATGAGGTTGCAATATCATCATGTATAATCTTCGTAGACTAGCTGTACGTTGGGAGGGATATGCTCTTTTTTTATATAAAAATGGTTTTACTTTATGTTGAATCATCACATCTACCCAATCCAGACCGATCATCTACATCTAAAAAAGTTCCATAGCAATGGATTAAGTACAAGATCAGTTCGAGTACCAAATAAAAAGTACAAGATCGATTTTGGTTGAGGACATTTATAAAGAGTTATTTTATTTTTTTATAATATTATGGTAAACTGCATATTAGACATAACGTGTTGTTGAAGTTATTTGGATTCAAATTTCAAAGAACCAATTCAATACTAGCTCATTAATGTGTCAAGCATGTATTGGAAAAAGCAAAATATTATATTAAATATTGTGAGAGCATACTAAAGGTGCCGACTTCTTAATTATACTTTGGCTGTTTGGCAGGCTCTCTCCAAGCACTGCTTGAAAAGTGCAAAAGGCAAAACTTGTGAACCCTTGCCAGATCAAAAATGGCAATTAAAAGTTTTCCTTTCTTGGCCCTCATCATCAATTACCACATCAAAAATGGCGATTAAAAGTTCTCTTTTCTTGGCCTTGTCCATCAACATTTTGTCAATTCATTGGCTCCAATTTAGGGAATAATATGCATTCATGATATGATTTCACTCAACCGAAACAATTTGCTCCCTCGTTCCATGTTTGAAGTGGGATCAGCTTCATACAAAGTATGTCACTGAACAATATATCATGAGAATCGGTTGTCTTACTCAATGATAAGTTTTTTCTTTTTGATGAATATGACAAGTAATTACTTGGACATCAACATTAGTGGGTCTTTAGTTTGAAGGTGTCAACAGAAGCAACAAAGACTATATAAACACTTTCACTTACAAAAATTCACCTCTCATTCTCTCAAAGAGAAGATACAGGTATTTAGCAAGCCGAGCCCGAGCTTGACTCCCAATTAACGAGCTAAGCCTAGGCTTGGCATCTTAGGCTCATCATGAGCCTAAGCCGAGCCCAAGCTTAGTTTTAGTTTGACGAGCTTAAGTTGAACTGGGCAAAGCTCGGCTCGTTGACACCCCTAGAGAAAGATGATTTTAGGAGAAAGGAGGAAGAACCTCAATTTAGTACATTTTAGTTCATCCATGGAGAATTAAGCAATATTTTAGATATTTCTATGAAAATTCATGATTCTTATAGTGAATCATCATACATATTCCAAAGATCTAAGATTTGGTGTTGATTTAGAGGAGAAACCAAGTAATAAAGAGGAAATCGAAGAACCTTATTGTGTAAGTATATTTGCAAACTGTACACATTCCCTCTTCTCAATTTTGTCTCAGATTTTGATATACCTACTAATTGCGATTAAATTTTTATTGTGATTTCTTCATTTGTTTGAATCTAGGAAGTTTTTTATCTCATCTTCCATTATATTGATAGATCCAAAAGGTTTTCTTGGAATTCTTATGTTTGAATATGTAATTGGCATGGATCTATGATTGTTTTGACTTGAACCTCCATGAATTATCTGTTATGAATTATAACATAAATGATTTATGTGAATTTCCTGAGTCCCACAAGAATATGTGAAATCCTTCAATCTACATTAAAATTGAATATGAAAAAGTAATTATCATTAAATCCAAGTATGATTTGACCTCCAATTTCACATATGAACTATGAAAAATGATTAAATAATGGAAAATTTTGATTCCTTTAAACTAATTGAAGATTACATGTGATGGAAAATCAATTAAACTATGAAATTATGAATTGTTTTGATATGATTAAAGAAAAATGATCTAAACATTTGAATTTTGAATTATTGAATTTGAATGTTTATCAATTTGATGATTAAAACTTATGGAATCATCGAATGTAATGTGAATACTCTGTTTTGACTTGACTTAAACATGGCTAGCAAAAGAAAATACAAACATTATTTGAAGACTCATTGAATTGAATGAATGATCATAAATCGTACTCCATGTATTGAAAAGAATTGAATTGTTATTGAATCTTGGCCTTCATTCTTCATTTCATGAGAATTTTTTTATTGGCCTATTGATATCATTTAATTCATCTAATGTGATTATTGTACCTTTTAGACGTCATTGAACTATATCGGACCTACCCTTGGGTTGTTACAAGGGAATAATATAGAACCTACCCTTGGGTCACTACAAGGGGATGATACGAGACCTTCCATTAGGTCGCAACAATGGAATGTTATATGGGATCTGTCATTGGATCGCGACAATGGTAAATTATATGGGGTCTCCCATTAGGTCGCAACAATGGGGATTCGTTTATTGTATTTGACTATTTGTATATCTTTAAACATTGTTTTGAACATATTTGACTCATTGAACCTCTTTGAATATCGTTTTGGGATCTACCATTGGATCACAACAATGGTAAATCATTCTTTATATTTGACTATTGAACTCCTTTGCTCTCTTTGATTCTATTTATACTTATTTCCTTGAAAGTACAGCAAAAAGACGGTAATACCCTGCTACAGTAATGACAACAGTATCCATACTACAGTACACAGCCATAGTATATAACCCTGTGTCATTGTACAGGACCTCCTCTTGTATATTCCTAGCCAACTTATCCTTAACAAAAATGAATCAATAACGAAGAGAGAAGGACCTTAAAATAAAATGGCCATGTCATATTCCTAGGCAGATGCACTGTAATAAGTTGGGTCAATGAAAGAAACTGTTACAAAAAAACTAATGAACACATACCAATTTCCAGTCATCATCAATCACAGGAAAACCAGTAATTTTGTTTTCAACAAGAGCCTCCAATGCTGTTGATCCAAAGGCTGATGGATAAGACAGTGAAAGAATTATAGCATAGCTTATGACAGATGATCTAAGTATCACAATTACCTGCATCAACTGTTGTGGTAGCTTTACAACATGTAAATCCTTTTTTTTTTAATCATAAAATCACCTACTGTATATACTCCATTTTTTGGCTGCAGATCAACAAGTGCAGGGAAATAGGCCAACACATAAGATAGAACATGAAATAAAAACAGAAGATTAAGAAGACCATGGAAAAAGCACCCACAATGACTGCAACTTATTATAGAAAAATAGAATGAAAAAAAGTTTATGCATATGGAAAATGGAGTAAAAAATCTGGTGTTTTTAAGGACTTTGTTTTTTTTGGGGACCTCACGAACCTTTTCTTTAATACATAAAATCTTTACTTAAATAAAAAAAAAGATAATATTGTTGGGATCTACCCTAGCCCAACCCAAGGGAACACCCTATCAGGCACAAACCTAAACTAACCTTAACGAGCCAATGTTTGAAAATCAGTTCGGGTCCCCCCCCCCCCAAAAAAAAAAGAAGAGAACATTGAGATGGATAAGTGGCAATGTTAGAAATGATAGAATCTGCAATGAATGCACTCGCGATAACCTAGGGGTAACAGAAATAGCTGACAAGATGAGGGAAGATCGATTCAGATGGTCCGGTCATGTGCAACAACAATGAATGACTGCACCTGAGAAATGAAGTGAAATGGTGGATCCTTAAGGCATTAAAAGAACAAGGAGAATGCCAAAAATGACTTGGTTTGAATTAGTGAGGAAAGACATGAATGGTGGAACAGGTTTCATGTACTTGAGCCCAAGTAGTTGGGATCATGGTTAAAAGAACTTGGGATCCGGATCAGCATCGGGTCAGATCAGCCAATCCAGTGTGGATTGGTAAGGGAGAAGTTCAAGGATTGGCCAATCCTGATCAGATCAGATCCTTGAAACCACGGTTGAGATAAGGCTTTGTTGAGTTGAGCTGAGTTGAGTTGAGTTGAGATATGTTGAATGTAATTTAATTAAGGAAAGGTTTATGAGAATTGAATTCAAGATCTCCCTTATTCAATACAAGGTTTCCACCACCAAGCAAAAATTTTTGATGATATTTTTTTTCTATGTAATTCAAAAGATAAACAAATAGAGGTTGAATTAGGTGGCCAGAGCCCTCAACCCTAACCCAACCCAATTTTGAATCAAGTTGGCTTTTCCCAACCCATGGTCCAAAAACCAATCCCAACCTAACCAAAGATTGGGTTCTGTTGGATCAGTCAGGTCCAGGTTGAGCCTGACCCAAGTTGCACCCTAAGTGCAAGTATGTACAGTACCTCTTTCTATGAAGATTTAGCACTTTTGGGTTCTAGAAAACTACTTTTGAATGAGGTCCCCAAGAAAATTACTTACCACTGTCTATATAAACAAAATTAAGTCCAAGTGTACGTTCAATCACTGATGCATTCCAAAAACTCAGGGCCCACATCAATCAAAACTAAGATGACTATGTTGCTTCACAGTTATGTTGATTAGCTTTAGCCTGACACCTTATTCTAGAAATCTCACTTCATTTACAAAGATTTTTCTGCACGACTTTCATTTCCACTAGAAAAAGAAATTTTCTTTTAGTAAAAATTACAAGAGGTTTTATTTAATTTTGATGTCATATTTCAAGAAAGTATTTATTGCCAGGTTACACAAATTAGAAAATATTTTAAGGTGAAAATAATTACATACTTCAAACATTTCAAAAGCATTTTCATGTAAACGGTTTCCCTTAAGAGAAAAGGAATTAATAAAACTTGCAATGTACTCCAAAGGAAAAGAAAAGAAAAGGTCCTTCCCCATCCCATTGTGAGTATGATGCATGAAGGAGAACCAATAAACCACATACATGCATATCATTTCCTAGAGAAGACCTCACTGTTTAAGAAGTAACCATAGAAACAATGGACCCACTATTTTTTTATCCATTTATATAAACTACTGATCTTTATTATTTTTCATTATAGTATTTTTTTTTATCCTAGGTATCAAAAAAATTTCTTATTTCGAGGGGAAATGTCTGGAAAAAAGAAAAAAATCGTGGTTGGGAAGGTCATAGTAGCAAAAGCCACTGATAAAATTCCACAAAAACTTTTAAGAGATCTGCCTTCATGATCTCTCAACAATTTTGAAAACATGAGATAGTAAACCCATCAGGTCCCGGTGTTTTATCACCTTTCATACTAAATATCGTTAACCGAACCTCCTCCTCCAAAAAAGGAAATTCCAAAAAGGTTTTCTCCTTATTGGAAATACGATCAAAAGTCATCCCCTCCAACAAAGGTCTGAAGGAGGCCTCTTCCTCAAATAAATTTATATAATAAGACTCCACTTCAAACCTAATAATCACCTAATTTTGAGTCCTGATACCATCAACATGAAGCTCATGGATACCATTAAAATTCTTACGATTCAACGCGACACGATGAAAAAACTTGGTATGACGATCCCCCTCCTTTAACCATCTTATTCTAGATCTTTGACGCCACAATGTTTCTTCCTTGATTGCCAGCAATTAAAATTCCTTTCTTAATGAATCTCTAGCAACCCTCTCATCCCACGAGAGACCACCCACTTGTTCAACTGAATCTAACGATTTACTACGAACCTAACCTTTTTCTTTTTCTTTTTCCTCACCTACATCTTAACTTTTGCCATTCATTACTACTTTACATACATTTATCTCAATTTTCAAGAATATTGGAATGACATGACAACATTAAAGGAACAAAATTAATATAACTGACTTGCTATTTTGAGAAGTGAAGCGATTAAGTTTATTATGTAACTTAGACATGGTTGGACCCAAATATCAAGTGTCAGACATACTGACCCCGACAAACTCAAACAGATGGCATGTCCATACAGTATTAGCTCCATGTTTCATGAGATATTTCTTTAAATTATTTAGTTTATGTAGATGTATCATTGAGATACACAAAAATTAGATAAATGTATGTAAATAATAGTTAAAAACAAGAAACATATGATAAATTAGGACTGTCTGAGTAACAGCATGAGCACCACAAGCACAACAATGGGTCTAACACAGCAAATTTTTTTAAAAAATGAAGTAACCTTGCCATATAGGATGCTTAGAATAGCGAAGAACCATATATGGAATCAATCACATTAAATTTAGGGTGAAAGAACTAGAAAGCAGCCACACCCCTCCCCCCACCAGAAAAACCAAAAAACCAACAGAAACTCAAACTTTTATTAATAATAAACCCTACTTTATCCTTAATAATAAAATTACCAAATATAGTAAAAGAATCGATATCCCTCTTAAACATGAAACCTTAAGAGCCTGTTTGGCAGCCACCTGTAATGTAATCATTTCATTTGAGTTTCTCAAGGCATTTGTAGCCATGAGGTGATGGT
>JAOXJP010000012.1:11591290-11603302 GCA_025762735.1 Platanus orientalis | reverse complement strand
AATTCTAAAGACGAAAAAAAAAGAAAAGGAATTTTTTTTTCCAGTCTTGTTGAAGAAGCAAGATATCTCTATCTTATCCATTAATTCAGATAAAGCAATTTCCCCATACATTCCACATTTATAGCTGCACCCATTTTAGTTCAACTTGCTTTCTTCATTCGTCTATGTGTTTATGTATTTTGATCGCCCTCTCTCATTTATTCTGGTTCTACTCTGTCACTTTATGTGTGTGTGTTTTATGACGATTTTTTTTCTATAACATCCATTAGATTTGGATCTACTATAAAAAGTGGCCGGATGGGATATCAGTTCTTCCATAATTGATTGGTCTAATTTTCATCTTTAGCACTCTATACCTGAATTTTAGTTAATTTATGGTTTAGATTTCATTTGTGATATAGGGTTTGAGGTCTAGTTCATTTGTTTTCGTAAATGTGGGGGACGAATTCTAGTTAGATTTTTGTATTGGTAATGTGGATTGGTTACTATATATGAAGTTTGATCTAGTAAATGATTTAAGAAATAAAGAATCTAAAAAATTGAAATTAAAATAAGAAACCTAATTAATTAAAGAGGTTATCGAATTAATTAAGATAATTAAATTTCATTTAAATTGATTATACACATGGCAAAATTTGATTGGATGTCTTTCACAAGAAGCTAAAATTCCCATTTCAGCATATCCAAACTCCTATTCCATTCAAAGAGGATAAAAAACGCTCACCTTAACCAATGCTAACCCCCGCTCTCTATCAGGCGGCGTGCACATCAGTGTTGAAAAGTGAATATATGTCCCTCTAAAAAGTGAAAATCACTTTTCAATACTGATGTGTCTGCCTCCTGACAGGGTGCGGCGGTGTGTGTTAGTTAAGGGAAGCATTCATAAACTGATCCCTATTCCATTAGGTCACTCCCTTTAGTTTATTGGATGACATAACAAATGTTTTGTGAAAAAATATATATTTGTGACTATCTATGAGCTTGTTATAGGCTGACATGTGGGGGTGGAAAAGGTATAGAAAAAGTGCTCAATCAAAAGTCAAAATACTTCATGTGTCAATCTGTGACACGTTCACAGGGGATCACAGACATTTTTGGTCTAGACAATCATTCTCGCATAAATAAAGTTATACTTTGGCAATTTGGACACCAAATCCTGGACACCAAATCCTGGACAGATCATCCTTTTCCCTTGTGTAAGTCTACTGCGTGATTATCGAAGAAACGTACATTTTCCGTTATCTAACCGGTCAAATGTAATGCGAAATGAGTGTGAGATTCTCCGACCAACGTCAGGTGGGGTGGCGTGTAAGATTAGGGTTTGTCATCACCACCCTCAGTATTTAAACATTACGGCTCAACCACAGGCGGTGCGGTGCAGTACGGGCTGCCCTCCTGAAACTCATTCTCTCGCGCTCCTCGTCGTCGTCTCGTATCCGTTCTTATTGTTCGGATCTCCGACCATTTATCCCCCTTATCCTTCCCTCTCCTCTTATATTCATTTCTCTGAAAAAAACTCCAAAAAGAAGAAAAATAGAAAAATTCTACAAAACCCTTAAACATCTTTTGAGAGAGAAGGAGAGGGAGAGGGATTAGCTCCACTTCATCGTCTCCGACGTTTCGTCGAATATCTGGTGTGCCTGTCTTTTGATTTCAGGGTAGAAGCAAGCAGAGACTAGTATTTCTCGTTCCCATTTTATTTTTTCCTTCCTAGGGTTTCTTTTCAATAACAAGAGGAGAGGGAAGAAAAACAGAAAAAAAAAGTTAAAAAATCAATTTTTTTTTTTTTTTGAAAAAGTGAAAAAAAGGAAGTTGAGGTTCGAGATCGGAAGGATTTTTGAGATGGCGCAGGTTCAAGTTCAACCTCAGGCTTCTCTTTCTGGTCCGAATGCGGGGCCTGACACTGGGGGTAATCAGTTCGGGACGACGTCTCTGTACGTCGGAGACCTCGAATTGAACGTGACGGACTCGCAGCTTTACGATCTGTTCAGTCAGCTCGGTCAGGTCGTGTCGGTTCGCGTCTGCAGAGATATGAGCACCCGGCGTTCCCTTGGATATGCCTATGTTAATTATGGGAACAATCAAGATGGTTAGTCGGCTGTTCAATTTGCTTGAATCATGATTAAATGTTTTCTGATTAACAACTCATGTTGATGTTCATTTGGGTATTTTATTTCCATTGAGTATCTCTAATGTGTTTTGGGTATTTACAATTTATATAGTCTTTTATTCTGGCTTGGTTAATACGTGGCTTGTTATGTAAACTGCGAGTTGTTCTATTCGAACACAATACTCTGGCATTGATTGATTATTGACTTGAAATTGGATGTTGCAATCTGTTTAGAACAATTAATACGCCTTGAGGCTTGCCTGACATTAAGGCATAATCTTAAATGGGGTTATAGTCTCAAAGAATAAGACTTTTATTATTATTATTATTTTTTTTTATCATTGAATTTCCTAAGAAATAATGCTCAAGTTCTCATATTAAACATATTTAGCATTTTATAAGCTAATCTATTTACCTTAAGGAGAAAATAGATATGTCAGATGGTTTTGCAACAACCGGCATGCAATTCAGGTTTTTGTTATTTTCTTCTTGTAACTTCTTTGGGCATACTTGTTGAAATCAAAATATGTTATTTCTATTACCTTTTGATATGAATAAATGATATGCTTTTCAATGTATAAATATATGGAAAAGATAAATCTTAGCCGGGGCGGTTTGCTCGTCTGTTTTAATTTCTTTCATCATACAATGGTTGAATCATTGATACAAATTTTCTAGCTTTATTTTTATATTGATGTGGACAATATTTGTAGGCTCATGTATGTACCCTCACATAAGAGGGCCAGAGTTAAGACATGTGTCGTATGTGGGTTGTTTAGAGTTATCTAGGGGGTTGGAATGTCTATGTAATAAGGCCAATAGTGCCAAGTCTTTTTTCGATTATTTTATTTTAGTTGAGGGTATGTTAGTGAAATAAGGCTGCAAAACCAAGGTTAAATTGAGTAAATTAAGCTTGGCCGACAGCCACACTTTTATTCTCTAGCGGACCACCAAAGTCAACACAATGGGGTTCACAAAGAAAGCTGGTACAATGGGGCTCACAAAGAGAGCTGGTTGACAACCTTGATTCCTTCATAGTTTTAGTAGTTTAATTTTTAGGGAAGTATGTATTTAGAAGGTCTTTGATTTTAGTAATTCTTAGGCTACAAGTATAGGATTTTAGGAAGTTTCTAATAAATGTCAATTGTAACCCTTTTAAAGGCAATCCCTCCCCCATATTTTTCAGTGAAGAATTATTAAGAAATTTGTTTGAATTTGGGTGGTTTCCTAAGGTAGGCCATGGGCCTTTATTCTCTTTCCTCTCCAAGGGTTGATGCCACTCTAGGCTCCCCTTCTCTTTTTTCTCTCTCCTAGGTGCAGCTGTGAGGCTCCCTAATCCTTTCCCTTATCCTCTTCTACTTCTTTCTTATTTATTCTTCTCTTTTAATCTCGGCCTTCTTTTTGTTTTTCTTTCTCTTCCATTCTCTTCTTTTACCTATTCCAATTTCTTCATCCCATCCCTGCTGCAACACCTCCTACTCTATAATCTATAATCTGTAGGTGACTGAATTTGAGCAATGAAATTCCGCAGAAACCCAAAGTATATGAGTGGGAATTCTAATCCTTCTAATGGTCAAATTGCAGACCTTAATTAAAAGTCCATTGGTGTTGATTTTAACAAGTACTCCTAACTATTCTATCGCTTCTTTGATAATTTGATTTAAAAGCTCCATTGTTCTTACCTGTTAAAATGTTCTGATCTGCGTGCTATTTCATGGTGCCCCATTATTAATCCTAAACGGAAGTTTGGAATATTATAGTGCTGAAAATTGCCCCATCTAAAAGTCCCTATTATTCTTCTTTTTCTCTAGGGTTTTGAGCCCCTATAAAAGTTCTGACTTTCCCCTCTGATCCCCCTATCTCCTCTCTTAATTTTACACATTCCTTTCTATTCCATAAAACTCCATTAAAGACCTTTTTCAAGTTTTTGAAATTTAATGATTAGACAAATCGAAACGTGTCCAAATCCATTGAAATTTAGACTATAAGACTTATGGGCATGTCATAATATCCCCTAGAAATTTTGGAATTTTCCGATGTGTTAGAAGGGTATTTTGATAATTTTGGATTTTGTCCAAAATTATAGAATTGCCCTTTTTGGTTCCTTTTCTCTATTTCTTCTTTTCCATTCTAATTTCTCTAAATCAAGTTTATGATATTCTAATCTTTGTTTTCTTAAAATTTGTGGCTACTTGTGTTCTAAAATTTGAATTCTTGAACTATTTGCCTCAACATTTTTAAATCTATTCATTACTTGAGGTTTTTGGGAATATCTTGTTTCAATTTTGGTATCAAAGCTTTGTGCTGCATCAATGTTGGTATTAGAGCCAAGTTCCAATTAATTCATATCTAGTTGGGTTCCTAAGAGTCTATTTTTAGCTAGGTTTTCTCAGTTAGTTCCTTCTAGTTGAAATCCTGAGAGCTTTCCAAGTGTTTACATAAGGAGTTATGAAGGTTGTGAATATCCGTTATTTTGGTATCATCGGAAACTCTTCCATGATCCTCGAGCTTTTCAAAAATATGAAAGCAAAGTCAAATATCTAGGGGAACCAAAACTCATGCAAGAGCTTAATCGATTGGAAATGGTACAACAAGAGAATTGTTCTGACTATTAGAATAGCATGATCCTCATAGGTCAACACGGTATTATTTAATCCAGGCTTCAAGAAATTGTAAGAGTTCATATACTTCAAGAGTTATAGGAAGAGCTTGAAAACATACAAGCAAAGTGTAAGGCTGAACAGGAACAACTCAAAGCAGAACGAGAAGCAGGAATTAAGATTCTTACTCTACTTCCAGTTCTAGAGCAAAACTCTGAATCTAACAGCCAGGTTGAAGCTCGGAAGATGACAAATGCCAAAAAACAAAAGAGATCAAGGTGGAAGAATTATTGCAAAACCTCCATACTTTATCCTCCACTTTCCATGTTGTAGATCATCTGATGCAGCATATTAGAGATGATATCAAAGTTTGTATAGAATGATAGCCAAGAATCTTAAATGAAAGCCAAGTAAAATATTGGAAGCAAGAACACACTTTAAATTAAAGATAAAAAAAAAAGATGAAGACCTGATTTAAAGCTTTTCTAAACCCAAAACAGGGGATCTTGGCTTTCATCAAGCTCGAACAAACCCAAGGAATCCGCTTTTGGGGAAAATCACTCCTGATTTTTAGACTTTTCAAAGAAATAACACATTAGCCAATAACTAGAAAGCAAGAAAATTCTTTATTCCTCAATTTCATTAATAAAATTGTGGGTTACAAGCATATATATAGACTTTACATGCCAATCTTTCCAAATACCACTTTAATCAGACTTCCTAAAAATAAAACTTCTAAATTAACAAAATCTTGTAATTAAGTGATACCCTGTCTGTTTATGGATATTCCAAAGTAGAGGGATTCAACTTTCTCTCTTTTAATTAGTTTGGTGTCTCACTTACTTGTGTTTTCCAATATCTCTTTTTTGTGATTGGATGTTTAGTTAGGACTCATTGATTTTCCCTTGATTTCCTCATTTAAGGGATTGTAGTTCTCTTGCTTATCTTTTAACATATTTCCTTATTGATAAAAAAGTGACACCCTGTCAGCATTTTGGTAATAACTTTACTAAATCAAATCAAATTTTCAAGATCTTAGATTCATAGGAAAGATAATTGAATAACCTTTCAAATGACACCAAAATCATCCCAAATGGGTAAGTTTTGACCTTCTAAAATATGACCTAAGGAAAAAAATGGGATTAGAACTTTGACTTAAAGACTCCTAATTATAAATGACTTTAAAATAAACTCAAACATAAATAAAAAATAAGGCTAAAGATAATCCTAACATAAAATTCAATAAAATACTAATTAAATTAGCTTCAAGATGCTCCATATGTTCCCCACTTAGCTGCCACAAGGATCACACGTGTGGGTCCTACCCACATGTCACGTGGGTCCCACTTCAGCTTGGATGTCTGCATTAACATCACAAAAGGCCAGAGAAGATACTAGCTCGAGTCAAAGCCTGGAAACAGGCTAGATCAAGATCAAGGTCCAAGTAGCCACCAACTACTGAAGGTGCATACACGTCATCCATTCTAGGGCCTTTACCACTTCGTCCTTCTATTTTGCAAAGTTCGGATTAATCCACCATTGGAAGCTTTGATGGAGAGTGACCGCCAACAAATTTGAGGTCGAATTTCTCCCACTCTCGAAGAATGATGCGGATTATATTTGTAGGCTCATGTATGTACACCCACATAAGAAGGCTAGATTTAAAACATGTGTCTTATGTTGGTTGTTTAAAGTTATTTAGGGTGTTGGAATGTCTATGTAATAAGACCAATAGTGCCAAGTCTTTTTATTTTATTTTAGTTGAAGGCATGTAAGTGAAATAAGGCTGAAAAAGCTTGGCCAACAGCTACACTTTTTCCCTTTAGTGGACCATCAAAGTCAACACAATGGGGACCCCAAAGAGAATTGGTTGATGGCCTCGTTTCCTTCATAGTTTTAGTAGTTTAAATTTAAGGAAAATATGTTTTTAGATGGTCTTTGATTTTAGTAATTTTTTTTGTGATAAATAATGATTTTAGTAATTCTTAGGCTATAAGTTTAGGATTTTAGAAAGTTTCTATAGTTAGCAAGTTTTTTAATAAATGGTAATTGTAACCATATTTAAAGGCAATCCCTCACCCACATTTTTTCAGTGAAGAATTATTAAGAAATTTGTTTGAATTTGGGTGGTTCTTTAAGGTGGGCCGTGAGCCTGTGCTCTCTTTCCTCTCTAAGGGTTGATGCCACTCTAGTCTAGGCTCCTATTCTCTTATTTCTCTCTCTTAGGTGATGTAGGATACCCTTTTAAAAATGACCCCACAAAAATTAGGGATATACTACAAATGTCGTATAGAAATCAATAGAACCAGAAGAAAGATGAAATCAAGAACCAAGAAAAGATTGAGAAAGTAAATTGTAGAAGAAAGTGGGAAAAGAAGATTAAAAGAGATAATAAAGAATTCTCTACATAAATCTTTAAAGAAGATTCAAGAATAAAGAAATATAAGAGATAAGAGATTAGAGAAGAGAGGAAAAGAAGAAAGAGCAAGAAGAAGATGAAAAATTCACATAACCATGATAGGTATATAGATATAGCCAAACCGTGGGCTTCAAGACAACTTCAATTCATAAGTTTTTTCAACTAGTCGTACAAGAGGTCTTTACGATCTATTTATAATAGAAAAAAAAGAAGAAGAAATTTGACCAAAATATCCTTTCCTTATACGATCAGCCCAAAAAAACCCAAAAAAAATTGTAAAAAAACTTTGAAAAATATAAAAACACTCCTAAACTTCTAAACTAATTCTAGCTCCCTACCAACTTTCTAACTTGGATCTAATGACCGTATTACATTAAATCCACTAATAAAACCCTCTTAAAACATAAAGAAAACACTAAAATAAAGCATAAAAACTGTGAACAGCAATTGTATCACTTGGTCCTCTTCAAAAACCTTGGTCTTGGCTTCCATAAAGGGTTATACTTCTCCATCCACTGAAGAGCTACCTCATCACTAGGTGCAGCTGTGAGGCTCCCTAATCCTTTCCCTTATCCTCTTCTACTCTTTCTTCTTTCTTCTTCTCTTTTAATCTCAGCCTTCTTTTTCTTCTTCTCCTTTAATCTCAGCCTTCTTTTACTTCTTCTTTCTCTTTAATTCTCTTCTTTTACCCATTCCAATTTCTTCATCCCATTCCTGTTGCAACACCTCCTACTCTATAATCTATAATCTGTATGTGGCTGAAATCTGAGCAATGAAATTCTGCAGAAATCTAAAATACATGAGTGGACATTCTTATCCTTCTAATGACCAAATCACAGACCTAAATTAAAGGTCCATTGTTGTTGATTTTAACAGGTACTCCTAATTATTCTCTCTCTTCTTTGATAATTTGATTTAAAAGCTCTATTGTTCTTTACCTATTAAAATTTTCTGATCTGTGTGCTATTTCTTACTTCTTAGTGCCCCATTATTACTCTTAAATGGAATTTTGGAATATTATAGAGCTGAAAATCACCCCATCTAAAAGTTCCTCTTCTTTGTTTTTTTCTCTAGGGTTTTGATCCCCTATAAAAGCCCCAACTTTCCCCTCTGATCCCCTTATCTCCTCTCTCTTAATTTTACAGATTCCCTTCTATACCTTGAAACTTCATTAAGACCTTTTTTAAGTTTCTGAAATTCAATGATTTGAAAAATCAAAACTTGTCCAAATCTATCGAAATTTGTACTGTAGGACCTTTGGACACATCAGAATATCCCCTAGAAGTTTTGGAATTTTCTGGCACTCAGATATGTATTAACTGTTAAGATTTTAAATATTGCATTTTACACTGTCAGTCAAAATTGTGACCTTAGAACAACTCTCAACCTTGAACTCATATCATATCATATGTGGTAAGTTTGAACCGATCGCAGGACCTCTTGTCTTAACCCCCCAGGTGTGGTGTGGATTTAGGTGTTTTGTTAAGATTCTATTGCATTCCTAATTCCTATGGGATTCTATTCCTGCTTACTGGCAGGGTAAGACCAGTTCCTCTCTCTCTCTCTGTATGCACACACACACACACACACACCTCAGACTCCATATTGATCTGTATTCTCTTCACCTTCAATAAGTTCACTTCCTATCTCCAATGACCTAAAGTTTCATCACCTCCAATTAGATCATGCCCTTGGATTTTTGTGTCAGTCTTGTCTGACATTATGGATGGAGCATGTTAGACAGTAAACAACTATTTGATACCATCACTTTACAATGTTCACCCGCTAATACAGCTCTTTCAATTGGTGTGAGGCAGACAAATGTTACAAATAACTCTGATTTATATGCATGTTGGATAGACTTTTGGTTCTATTTATTAGTTGGATACTTGATCCTCCTCATTCAAGATACAGACATGCCTCTGTTTCCACCCACACATTGTAATGTTCTGTCTTAAGGTGTCTTGTGTGTGGCAGCACTTGTTTTGCACATTTACCTGTTGCTCTTCCTTTTGTAGGGTCAGTAATTTTGTATTTCTCTGGGGTGAAGATTTTGAAGAAGTTCCCTTGCTGTTGATACGGGGCTAAGTTTATTGAAATGTTTAATGATCTTTTGTTTTTTCACCATGCATGGGGACCATGGTTAGTCCCCCTCCCCTAATCCACCCGGTGATTGTTTTGCTATAAATTGTTTTTATGAAAGATCTTTTTTGGCTATTTGATTTTAATGAGTGTTTCCCCGTGGTCAATTGAAGGTTCAGTGCCTACATGAACAGATCTAGATGTGAGAGTAGTTAATTAACTTGACGAGGTTGCACGTTCTTTCCTTTCGATTACAGAGTTAAGAACACCTGCTGTTAAATGAATAAGAGTAGGTTGATTTTTTCCCCCACTTCAAGCATGCGGTTTTTGTGTAAAATAGAGGGAAAAAATGTGCAATATTTGGTGAAACTTGATTTGCGATTTTATGTCCTGATGCCAAAAACATTAATTTTGTTCAGTGTTTATCCTTTTGGCTTTGGAGAGGCTTCTTTTCCATTTTCATCAGTATGCATAAGTGTGCATGTCTGTACCATATGTTATTACTGTTCACTGGTATCCTATTCACAAGTGTGCATTTTAATCCATGTATGTATTAGTGCCTCGATGGTGTCCTTTCATCCATATGCATGTGTGCATGCCTTTGTACATATACCATGTGTTCGTGCTTCGGTAATGTCCAGGCCTTGGAGGAACTTGAATCGTCCCTTTGTAGAAAGAGAAAGTTGACTAGTTTTGTTTCTAAAATTTACACTACAATGTAGAAGAGGTTGTCCATTTTTAGTTTGTGATTTCTTTCATCTGTGGTTAATGTTGATGACAGCTGCAAGGGCATTGGATGTGCTAAACTTTACATCTCTTAATGGCAAGCCCATTCGCATAATGTATTCCCACCGTGACCCTAGCATCCGTAAAAGTGGGACCGCTAATATATTTATCAAGGTACTTCTCTCCTGTTGTTTATCTGGTGATGTAGTGAAGCCCCACCTGTGCGAAAGCATGTGTTAATTTGTTGTTTGGCTGAATTTTCTGTTCTGCATTTTCATTTACTTTGGCAGAATCTGGACAAGGCGATTGACAATAAAGCTCTACATGAGACATTTTCTGTATTTGGAACCATTTTGTCTTGCAAGATAGCAACAGATCCTTCTGGCCAGTCAAAGGGCTATGGATTTGTTCAATTTGATAATGAGGAGTCTGCCCAAAATGCAATAGATAGGCTCAACGGCATGCTGATGAATGATAAACAAGTTTATGTTGGACCCTTTCTTCGTAAGCAAGAGAGAGAAACTGCACTAAACAAGACGAAATTCAATAATGTTTATGTAAAAAATCTGTCAGAGTCAACATCAGAAGAAGACCTGAAGAAAAGTTTTGGTGAATTTGGAACAATTACTAGCATAGTAATAATGAGGGATGGGGATGGAAAATCAAAATGTTTTGGATTTGTCAACTTTGAGAACTCAGATGATGCTGCTCGATCCGTCGAGGCACTTAATGGAAAGAAATTTGATGATAAGGAGTGGTATGTTGGAAAAGCGCAGAAAAAATCTGAAAGAGAGATGGAATTGAAAGGGAGATTTGAGCAGAGCATGAAGGAGGCAGTAGACAAATATCAAGGGGTAAATTTATATGTGAAAAACCTAGATGATAGCATTGGTGATGATAAACTGAAGGAATTATTCTCAGAGTTTGGTACAATTACTTCGTGCAAGGTTCGTTATATTGAATCATTTGAGTAGAAAATGACTTTAATTCATACTGATCTTATTTTCTTTGGGAAGCTACAGAAGTTTCTTTTTTGTTGAAATGATAACAGGTTATGCGAGACCCTAGTGGAATAAGTAGAGGTTCAGGATTTGTTGCTTTCTCAACTCCTGAAGAAGCATCTCGAGCTGTAAGTTGCTTTCCTTTGTATCTTTCTGATAATTTGATCATTATTCAAGACCTAATTAATATTATTAATATTTTTTTCTTTTATCTAGCTTGCTGAAATGAATGGAAAATTGGTTGTAAGTAAACCTCTCTATGTTGCACTTGCACAGCGGAAGGAAGATAGAAGAGCAAGGTTGCAGGTTAGCTATTAGAGTAATCCTGTCCAATTGCCAATGGCACCAGTGGCTGAATTTTTAGACATCATTATTGAAGACTCATTCGACAGATATTACTTATTCACTTCTAATGATAGTTGTGTTAGAGTTGTTATATATTTAAATTTGAGTTGTGTTTGTTTGCTTGAGCAAAGTTCGGCTTGCTATCTAATTATTAACTTTTTATACATGTTTCCTTGATTACTCCCTTTGGATTTTGCTCGTACTCCAGTATATCATTTTTTTTTTCTAAAAATTATTGCTGTGGTGCCTAACATTTCATATGTTGTCTTTCTACTCTATGGAGGAGTTGAAAGGTAAACAATGTAGCTTTAACTAATGCTTCTGTCATGACTATTACATTTTGAAGGATAATAATCTAATAATGGGACATTTGGCTGCTAGTGTCAACAAGTTCACCAGCGGTTTTGTTAGCTTGTTAGAAATGATGAGTGTCGTATTGATGTAGGATAATCTCAAAAGACTTACAATAATTGTCAGATTAAGGATGTGGAAGCAAAATTTGAAGAATAGAATTTAAAACACAAAAGTAGCCACAGAATTGAATGATCAGCAACAAGGTTCAAAATTTCAATTTTGATGGATATTTCGCCTTGGGGATTTATGGAAATTTCACTAGAATGTTTCAAAATAATGGAAAATTTGTGGAAATTTTGATGTGAACTGTTATGAAAATTTCAATTTATGTTGAGCATGATAATATACTAAGACTCAAAAAAGCTATGTAAAGCA
>JAOXJP010000012.1:11562536-11578055 GCA_025762735.1 Platanus orientalis | reverse complement strand
TCTTTTTTTTTTTCATATATTTGTTGTTTATTGGTTTTTCTCCATGAAAGACCCATCTTCTCAAGTGTTTCTTGAACCCTTTTAATACTCACACCTCTAAATCAGTTTTCTTGCCTTTTATGAAATTCTTTGATTTGACCTATCTAATCTTATTAGAATTTCTTGAAATTTTAACTGTAGAACCCTTGAACATGCCAGAAACTACCCTAAAATTTTCAGATTTTTCTGATGCACGACCAAGGGTATTTTGGTAATTTCAAGTTTCTACCCATAAATTACACAATTACCCTTTTTGGGTCTTTTCCTTTATTTTCTTCTTCTTTTTTGTTCCTTTTCATTCTACCATTCTATTTCTTGATTTCCCTCATTTTGTAACTACTTGATAGCTTTAAAATTCAATTCTTGAAATATCTCGCTTCCGCCCTTTGCCAATTTCATCACATGGGTAGGGAAGAAGTTTCCAGGGATTTGGGTATGGATGTAGTTGAAACCCCTTCATATCTAAGTTGCTTCCAGTTCAACACATCCAGGGCCGCTTGGAGTGATTGTGATCGCATTTCAGATGAAGAGCTAGACTCAGATATAGTTTCGATCTCGAAATATTATGCATTTGAGGTTGACTCTAGAGTCTTAAGTTGAGAAAAGAAGTGAAGCCAGATGGCTTGCTAGCAGAGATGGATCTCCCAAAATTCTTATAAGGAATTTCTGGATGTCCCTTCGATTGATGTGAAAACGCTGGTCCAGACATACATCTACATGAGGTGGTAATCCTAGGCAACAATCATCTCGATTGGATTATGTTATCCCATCTTCTAAAATCATTAAAAAAATTAGTTACGTCTAATTGTCTTATTCCATTGTTGATCAAAATTCAGCAATTGCTTTGTTCCTCTACTTCCAAGAGTTAAGTTGTCGGTTTGCCCCCAAAGCCACATTGTGTTAAAAAGTTGGATTGCCAAAGGGACGGGAAAAATGAAGGGAAATTTACTCTGAATATGGGGGGATTGAAGAATGATGTCATGAAGTTTGTTGAGCATGCATCAAATAAGGATTGTAAATGATGTGATAGGGAAACTTAGGCTGACTATGTGTGATGTTATGGTAATAGTAATACTATGCTTTTATCAATTATTTGGTGGTGGAAGATGAAGATCCAAAGCTTAAGTTCAAGAAAGGTGGGAAAGGTAATAGATAGTTCGAGGAATTTGTTGTGGAAAATGAAGGATGGTGGGGAGGTCTCTGAAAAAGGGGGAGTAAAAAGAATGGGAAGGGGATACTCATTGAAAGTTATTAAAAAAAAAGATCCTATCATGGGCTGTACGGGGGTGTGGGTGGTCTTAAGACGTAAAAAAAAAAAAAAAGCATGGCATGTGGTATTCTAATAGCATGGAATTCTTTGATAGTTTCAAAGGTTGATGATTTCTTGGGTAACTTTGCCATCTCTATTAATTCGTGGACCAATCTTCTAATTTTGAATGGCTATTATCAAGGGTATATGACCCTTCTTCTGTTCGAAGGCGACAAAAGAATATCCATTTGCACTGGTCAAGTCCTTGGTTTGTGAGAGGAGATTTTAATGACACAAGATTTCTCGAAAAAAAAAAAAAACAATGCGGGCCGTGCTATGAAGCACAGACACTAACACTAACACGGGAGATGGGTACGATATGATACGGAGATGGTGACACGGCAATTCCCAAGAAAGTAGGGTACGATATGACAATTAATTAATTAATTGATATGTTAAGCTAGAGTTTATGTTTAAAAAATAAATAACAAAGCGTGAATCAATTAGCAGTAGAGGATCGTTCTTGACCAATCCTGGTTGTGAGATGGTTTTGTGGTTATCCGACAGACCCTAAAAGAAATCAAGTAAGAGAGGACAACAGAAAACCGGAAAAGTTCATTTCCCAAATAAAAAACCGTGGTAATGAAAAAGAAAACTCAATCTGAGATTAGATAACCAAGAAATAAAGAAGTCCTAACTTACTTGAAGACTGAAGCATATGTCGCATTTTCTCTTCCTCCCTTCTTTTTCTTCTTCTCTTCCTTCCTTCTCTTTTCCTCTTCCTCCCTTCTCTCTATCACAGGGTTGGGGTCATTGGTTTTGCAACCCAATGGCTCCCCCTTGTCCTTATTTCATTATTAACCATATTTACTATAATACACTTCTTTTTTTGTATTTCTTCAGTTATCCTAATTTTTTAGTCATTTTACCAAAAACTCCCTACTCGTCTCTTGGAAGTATCTCAACATATCCTAGCTGTGTCCCTGACATTTCCAAAAAAAAATTTTCTATTCTCCGACACATTGTGGACACCCATGCAGAAGTATCCCAAGAGTGTATGTATTTGACATGTAACAGACAAGGACACTCCGAGGTTTTTGAAGTATCCATGGTTCCTTGAGGTTGTGTTACGAGAAGTATGAGAGATTTTTCCTTTGTTAGTCAATGTGCCTTTCATGATTACCCATTGCTTAATGTTGGGGTGTCAAAGAACTTTGCCTAGCTTAGCTCAGGCTTGTCATACAAGGATCAAGCTCAAGCTCAGCTCAAGCTCTACACAAACTGAGAGTTGAGCTCGGCTAGGCTCACCTCGGCTAGGCTCACCAAACTCAAGGTCACAAATGTCTTAGTACAATTAATTTAATATAGAGATAAGAAATAAATGTTTTGTCCAGGATTTGGTGTCCAGGACACCATGGGACGTCATATGGAATAAATTTTGTTTTTTTATCATTAATAAAATGCATATTCCATATATAAAAGATGCATCACCCACCCATTTTATTCCATATGACATCCCCCTAGTGTCATGGAGAGGACACACACACACACACATACATATATGTGTGTGTGTGTGTGTGTGTGTGTGTTATCCAGGAAAAGCAATTAATACCAATAAACAAAAACAAAATAAGAGGCAATTTTACACATGACTAAAATGATGTCGCAACACAACAAAAGATTAATGAGTATAAATTTATTTTATTATAATAAATTTATTAAAAATCAAATCAATTCTTTTTTATAAAGTGATGTGAAGGCATGACACAATGATTAATCAAATAAATACACACTTACTATTATGTATAAATATATTTACATTTTTTCAATAAACTAAACTATATCTATATATATTATATACATATGTAAGACCCTTAACAAGCCAAACTTTTGACAAGCTGAGCCTAGTACGGCTCGGCTCAGGCTCACTTGCTAAACAAACTCAATTGCAGGCTTAGTGACAGGTCACTTTACATGGAGTAATGGACAGGATATGCAGGCTGGACAGATTCCCTGTTTCCTTGGATTGGGAGGATAAAATATCTGTATTTTTTCAAGAAGTGCATCCAAAGCTAACATCTGATTAAAAATAATGTGGATTCTTGGTGGAATGAATGTTCTGATGATGGAAAAGAAGGATTCAAGTTCATGAGAAAGCGTTAAGAAGAGGCTAATTGATTGGGAGGAGGTTCATAAAATTGACAAGATTAATAAAGTGGATCAGGGGCTTTCAGAGGAATTCAACTTAAAAGAATTGCTGATAACGCGTTTGGGTTTATGAATCTGTACTCGAAGGAAAGGGTGGGAAGGCCTTCTGTTGGGGATTTATTTGATTTCCGTCATTCCGATGATAAGTAGTCTTCAAGTTCTTTCTATTGAAAATGAGATTAAAGGGGCTGTTTTGAGGATTTATTAGATTTTTTTTTTTTTTATGGATACTGTATTGGAATTCAATTAAAAATAAATTTGATGAGGGTGTTTCAAGAATTCTGTAAAAGAGGGATATTCCATATAGTCCATACTAGAGCTACTTCTATGGCTCTTATTCCTAAAAAGAATGGAACTTGTGAGCTAATAGGTTTTCTTCCCATTAGCCTTGTGGGCAACATGTATTAAATTATATCGAAAGTGCCCTCCTTTAGATTGATGATGGTTATAAAGAAAATTATTTCAAATACCCAAGTTGCATTTATTATAGAAATGGAAAAGTATGAATGATATTCTTATTGCCAATGAATGATATTCTTTTGGGGCATACATGGTTGTCATTTTCTTTCTTTTCTCTTGTTTCTTCTTTTCTTTTACTTGCATCACCTCCCTGGTGATCTTTGTCTTGCTTGATCCTTTCTACTTTTGAGATTCAATAAAATCAGCTTGTTACCATTCAAAAAAAATAAATGAATGTATGGATATTAAAAGAAAACTGAGGAGGCCAGGTCTTGTATGTAAGCTTGATTTGGAAATAGCATCATGTTGATTGGGGTTTATTGAAATAGGAGCTCAAAGGGAAGGGTTTTAGTCCTAGATGGATCATGTGGATGATGGGGTGTATTGAGCAGCCTTTCTTTTCAGTCTTACTTAATGGTACTCCAAAAGGTTTCTTTGCTTCTCCTAGGGGTTGTGATGCAGGATATCAGAATCTTTGATGCCAGACTGATGTGGCGCAGTCTAGGCTTGTATATCTTGCAGATACGGTACCAAATAAAAGATACGGAAGCTAGGACAAATTAAAATAAACCAAGAAATGAGTTTTAACACACCCAAATAATAGCACACTTGGAAGAAGGTACATGGGAGATAGGGAATTGAACCAGAGAATTAATGGAGGATAGGAGATAAAAAGGATAGAATAGAGAAGAAAAGGTCGTTTTAGGGTTTCTGGAATTTCTTGGCAGAACCACAAAATTACCAAAATACCCCAGCAGATGCGTCAGAATTTAACGAAAAATCACAGGTGATCAGATGTGATTATAAGTAATCACCATACCAAATTTCAAGTTATTATGGTGAATGAAAATATATAAAGCACTTAACTTATCATTCTGCAGTGTTTCTTTTTTTTTTAAAAAAGAAGAAGAAGAAGAAAAACCCCAAAATAGAATATGATTTTATATGAGAGAAACTAGATGAAAACAGAAGTGATTCAAGGGGGATTTGAGAGAGGAGAAGTGGGAAATAGGGGAAGAAAACCCTAAAAAGAAGTCACAAGAAATGGGAATTCTATGGGGAACGATTTTAAGAGAAAAGGGAACCTGAAAATTCTGTTAAAACACAGGTGTTGGTACTCAGGAATAGGAATTCTACTCAGAATTTAGCAAGGGAAATACAATGCATGAAAGAGAGGACCTAACCTGATTAAGACAGCAATTAAATCCCTCTTTTAAGGGGTACAACAATGACTCCAAAAGAGGGATTTAATTGCTGTCTTAATCCCTGAAGTGCCTCTTATCTTCCGCATAATTCTTTAGCCTGATTTCCAGCAACTTGAATATTATAGAATGGAAGATGTCTCAGCAGGGAATAATTGGGGATAGAAGAAAAGATGAAGATGAAGAAGAGTAGAAGACAATTATGGAAGAAGAAGGAAAAGAAGAGATAGAAGAAGATAGGCTAGGGTTATACCCTAGGGGAGCCTTACAGCTACACCATAGAAATGGGGGAAAAAAAGAGGGATAGGCAATAAACCCAACGAACACACTTGTTCCGATTTAATTAATTCATCTTGTCTAATTACTCATGTCATGTGAAGCCTTATTTATAGGCTTACAAAATCCAAATTAAGAAATAAATCAAAATAGAAACTTCTAATAACTCCTAGACTAGGGACTCAAGACTTGCTAAAACCAAAGAACTTCTAAAACTAACTTTCCTAGACTCTTAAGACTTCTAAAAACTTGAGATTCCTAAGAGCTGTCAACTAGCAGTGTTGAGGGCCACACATGTTGACTTTTGAAGACCCATTAAAAGCCAAAAACCTTATCCGTCGACCACCATTAAAATACCCATAAACTCCTTGGCTTTTCAGCCTTATTACAAAAGTATCCTTATAAATAAAATCCCCAAAAAAGCCCTCGACACAAAAAGCCTTATTTCATGATTATACCCACCCCTAAGACATTATAATTAACCCATGTTGCACACACATCTTGAACATGGTCCTCTTGTGGGGTGGCACATACAGGAGCCTCTTAAACATGTCCGCATCAGGTTGCATCAAGGGGATCCCTTGTCTCCATCTCTTTTCACCATGGTGGCCAATGCACTAACTGCTATTCTAAACTGGGTTGTTCTCTTGTTTATTTTTTTCCCGATAAGTAATGTAAGGAGATTTATTGTCATGAGAGAAAGTACGAGAAATACAACCCCACAGGGCAAAAGAGGAACTGCAACTAATTAAAAACAAGATGATCCTATTCTAAACTGGGTTGCTCTTGTTAATATAATTGAAGGCTTCAAATCAGAGGCCAGTGATAAAATTATCTCTCATCTACAATTTGTGGATGACACTATTTAGTTCCTGAAGGCTGAGGACTGTATCCATAATCTAATTTGGGCAAATCTAGTTTGGCTAGAATTCATGTAGACTAAGGTTGCCTTGTAGTTTTGCTGAGGTGCTTGAGTATAGAGTGCATGTATGGCCATTAAAATATTTGGTGCTTCCTCCTGGTGACCATTATACAAACGTGAGTTTTTTGGATCTGATGGTTGAAAGGGTGGAGAAAAAGTTGTCTTGTTGGAAAAGATCATATATTGGGTGGAAAAATCACTCTTATAAAGGTGGCTCTAGCAAACATTATGATATATTACATGTCTAGCTTAAAAATGCCAGCAAATGTTACTAACAAGATTGACATGTGCCAACAGAATCTCTTACAAAATGAAATTGTGATAAGAAAGATCGGTTAACTGGAAGATTTGTTTGTAAACCAATGTTTAAGGGTGGATTACAAATCAGAAGGATTCAGGGGCAAAATGTGGTTTTTTTTTTTTTTTTTTTAGAGAGAGATAAGAGGGCGAACTTAACTGAAAGAAGAAGAAAAGAAAAGCAAAACAACAGCTAACAAAACAAAAGGCCTCTCATCAAGAAGATGAAGGGCCAAGAAAAACGAAAAAAACAGAAAAGACCACAAGAAGAAAGCAAACACTACAACTCCTCACACCAAATAGAATGTCACTCCCTCTCTACAAACTCAGCCCTAATAGAGATCCAGTCAAACAAGGATCTATAAATATAAAGAGTTATCTCAAACTCTTCGTCTTGCCCTCAAAGATTCTAAAGTTCATTTCCTTCCAAAGACCCCAGTAAATGGCCCCCGGCAGCAAATATCATATGAAACTAGACATACCCTCTAATCATGGATCCACTACCCCGAAATCAAGTCACATAAATGGGAGGGAAAGGATCAATAAACATTAAGATGAGAAAAGGAAGAAACCCTAAACCTGGTAAGCCAAGACACGATGAACAAATAGATGATCCACTGATTCCTCATCCATTAGGCAGCACATATCAGTTTGCCAAATTTCATCCCCTACTTTGCAGATGGTCCTAGGTGGGAATTTTATCCAGGACACTATTCCACAAAAAGAAACAAATTTTTGACGGGATACCCGGATTCCAAATGCCTCTAAAAGGAACTACCCTATTCACATGCCCAACCATCTCCATAGTCCATATAGAGAGACTTAGAAGAAAATCTATGATGTCAGACTACATGCAAGCATTAAAATTGAAGAGATCAACTAGGATTACTCAAAATAATAAAAGATATAACCAGGGTTCCTACTTGTCAACCGGTTCATTTAAGTTCAAGTCGGGTTCTAATTGTGGTTCAATGATATACCTATTAACAGTTCAAGAGGTGACAAGATTACTCAAGTGAATATAAACTCAATCACATACTTTCCCTCAACAGATTGGAACAAGATCAACAAACAATTAGGGACCTTGCATTCAAGTACATATCAACAAGGTGCTGGAAATTTTATAACAGAGTTGTTACTTGCATGAGACTAATGGTTATGTAAGGAATTAAACACAGAAATTCTGGTATCTCATTTATCAGTCCACCGAGGCAGTCAAGAGGGCATTAACAATAACACAACATAATATTCAGATCTACAGTTCAGCCATAGAGGACAGCATTCAACCATGAGGTGTAATATCAAAGGGAAGATTGCCGGATTGGATTCAACAGAAAGCAATCCAATCGGCCAGCTACAGATTGGATTCTTAAGGATGGCCGCAAGCTATTTTTTGGGCTGTAGCCTCATCAACAAGTTGCAGGAGGTTGTGGACAGGCCCACGACTAAAAGTGGATCATGGAACAGCAGGGGATTAAAGAATATTTGATCCCGGGAATAATAAACCTTAGCCAATACCCATACCTGGGAAATACCATAGTGAACAGTTTGTAGTCTTCTACCTTGGCCTCTCACCAAGCATGCTTGATCTAGGAATGATTCCTAAACTCCAATCTTTGGAAAAGGTTGTACCCACCAACCATCATTTTTGCTCTTTAAAATCTTCATTAAAAATAAAAGAAGGAATAGGGTTTTTTAAAGGTTGTTGCCCCCTCTGTCTTTTACAATAATAACCCCATTATAAAATAAAAGAAAATTACCCCTATTGCCCTTATTACAACAAATGAAAATAAAACGAGTTTTACTAACCCAAACGACATGGGACTCGAGTCAATATAACCAGAAAATAAAACCAAACAACAAGTATCACTCCAGCCCAAACAATGAGTATCACTCCAGCCCCTCCATGTGCACTCAGGTGGGCCCCACAAGGGCTGGCCTATGGGCTCCACATGTTCTCGAGCTACTCAAACCACAACGAATGAGGTTCGGTCCTTTTTTGACGCTAGTACACGCGATGAGAGATGTCTTCATCACTCTACTGTTCCTAGAAAGAGCCAATCCAAGCCATCCACCCAGCTTGGGTTGGGCTTAAGACCCCTCAAAGAAACTCAACAATCTGTACAACTCATCCAACTCCCAATCATTTAAATCTCTAAAGAGCCTCGGCATCCAAATATTTTCCCCTACGTCGAAAGAGTCAACCACACGCTCCCTATGATCAATAGTTAAGGTAAAAAGAGATTTGAAAGAAACCTTCAAAGGAATCTCCCCTATCCATCTATCTTCCCAAAATCTAATGTCATTCCCCAATCCCATTTTGAAACAGATATGGTTCCAAAAAACCTCCCTCAAACACTTAATCGATTTACAAATACCACACCCATGTCTAGCCTAAACCCTTCTCAACTCCCAAACCGAACGACGCCACATACTATCCCTTTTCTTGCCGAACCTCCCAAGTCATTTGGCTAACAACACCCTATTATGATCTCTAATCGATCTCAGCCCCAACCCTCATTCACACAAAGGCCTACAAATAGATTTCCAATCCACCAAATGATACCTATGGTGCTCCTCCATATCATTCCAAAGAAAATTCCGAAAAATAGTTTCTATCCTAACCGCCACCGATCCTAGGATGGTAAAAATGGAGGAGAAAAAAAATTAGGGATGGATTGGATGCTAAGGTAGCTTTTAGCAAAGTCAACATGCCTCCTTTCGACAACAACTTAACTTTCCACGATTCTAACCGCAAAGTGATTCTTTCAATTACCGAATTCCACACCTCTTTAGATTTAAATTTTGCACCCAAAGGTAACCCAAGGTAAGACGACGGTAAAAAACCAAGTTTGCAACCCAAAATCCATGCTAAGTTGTCGATATTTGGCACATCCCCGACTTGGAAAACCTTGAAATCAAATCCCCTTCAACCTTCTTAATCATTTTTCTCAAAACCTCATAAACCATAATGAATAGAAGCGGAGGAAGAGAATCACCTTGGCGCAAACCCCTAGAACTCCTAAAGAAACCTAATAGCCAATCATTTATCAAAACCAAAAGCTTTACCATTCTAATACAATATAGCATCCAGCTTCGCAATTTGGGCCCAAAGCCCATTCTTTCAAAATATAATCCAAAAAATCCCAATTCACGTGGTCATAAGCTTTTTCTAGATCAAACTTACAAATAACCCACTTCTACATGATAGCCATCTATCTTCAACACATTCATTGGCGATTAAAACACTATCAAGGATTTGTCTGTGGCAATTCTTCATTTTCATTAAGTATGGATCAAATGTAAATGGTTGAGGTTGTAATCCTTTGATAAATAGTAGATAATCTTTGCTTTGGAAACATATTATAAAAATTCAGCCCCTATTTCTTCCTCATTATCGTTTTGTGATTAAAAATGGATGTCATATTAGATTTTGGAAAGAACTATGGTGGGGAGATTGTCTTCTAATGACATCCTTTCCAAGATTGTTTCGCATCTCTTCTCAAAAGCAGTCTTGTCTAACTTATGCCCTTTTCCTATTCTTCATATGGTATCTCTTGGAATTTGTCCTTTAATAAAGACCTGTTTGACTGGGAAGTAGAACAAGTTGCGAGACTTTTATCTCTTCTAAAAGATGTGTACATTTCCATCTCCGAACCTGATAGGAAAGTTTGGTCGTCTCCTAAGCCTTCGAATAACTTCGCTTCTAGATCTGATCTTTTTTTTATGTATCTCACCCATTCACATTCTCCTAGTGGCTCTTTCCCTCATAAAAGGATTTGGAGCTCGTTGGTGCCCCCTCTTGTGCGTGCATTTATTTGGGCAACATCTATGCTCGGATTAAAAAATTTGTTCCTCAACCCTAATTAGTCTTTCTTGAAATTTACCCTAGAATTTGATTACTTTCAAGGCCCATAACCTTGCTCAACTCTGGTTTGTAGAACTCCCTGATAATCAAGCCTAGTTTGTGCTACACTAACACCGCTTGATTTTTTGCAACTCATATAAACTACTCTCAGTAATGCAAAAGTATGTTGAATGATGGTGTCTAATGGAACAAAGAAAGCAACATTACAAAAATAAATAAATCGAGCAACTACAATCCTGAACAAAAAACAAAGCAGAAGATAATATTTCTTTAAAAAAATAACAAAACAAGAAAAGGAAAAATAGCCTCACAGTAAATGCATTTTCAACCAAATGAAAAACAGGCCCTTGCATGCCAACGAGCTCGTCGAAAGGTACATCTTCTGCCCCATCAGCATCATCCAAACCATCAAACATTTGTTCAACATGGGCCTCAAGACGTGCTGCCTGCATTTCCAACCGAGCAGCGACATTTTCTGCATTTCTTCTAATTATTTGGCCAGCTCCGGCAATTCCTTGCCCCCCACCAGCATCTTCTACATTTCCATCACCAGCAAGAATCCTATTAGCCGGGCCAGGAGGTCTTCTTGCAGCACGAGGACCATTTCTTTCACCTTCATCTTCTCTCTCAACATCCTGCCCTCCAAGCTCTCGTAGATGTCTAAAGTAATCCCTCAAAGAAGTGGCTCCAAGAAAAATAAAAACAATGCTAGCGGAAAGTAGAAACCCATGTAGACAGTCAGTGAGGATCACTGTTGTAGATATATGACTCAAGAATAGTCTCTGAGCTTCACCAAGACTCCTCACAAACGCCAAACGCCATATCCAAAATGTAATGAAGGGGATTATGAGAAGCCAGACAGAAAGTACAAAAGCAAGGCGCAAGAAGAATTGTAGAACATGGCACGCTTTCATTGCCATTCCAACCAAAAACTCCTGGAAAGGAAGCCTTGCTGGTGCATTTTCAGCATATACTGGAGAGAAAGAAAATGCATGTTTACAAACCTGCAGCACACAGATGCATTAATTAAGGCCTGTCACTCAGTGAAATGAGATTCATGTAAAGCATAACCAAAATAAAACAAGGAAAACAAGACACAGTGCTTACTGAAGCTGGAAAAGAAGTCAAAATTACCATAATCCACTACATAAAATCAATGATCTATCAACAGTAGCGCAAAATTGAAGTTTTTTTTTTAAATATTACAAAAAGATTAAAAAAGGAGCACAAAATTGAAGGTTACATGAGATAGTTTTTTTTTTTTTTGGATAATTGGTTACATGAGATAGTTCGATGTTGAGCTTTTATTTTTCTTTCTTTTTCTTTCTTCTTCTTCTTCTTCTTCTTCTTCTCCTTCTTTTTATGAATATAGTTCGGTGTTGAACATGTTAGTTATGACAAAATGATAAGGTATGTTGGCATCTACAACAAAATGACACATTCAGTTTGTGGGCATAACTTAATATATAGTTGCTTAGGATTAGATGTCAGTTATATATACTACAAAAGGGAAACATCAATGGGTGGGGTTCCTACACAAACTCTTTGAGAAATGAACTGCACAGAGCTCCACCATTTGAAGCAACAGCAAACAGTTGCCACAAGATTGTTTATCTTATCAACTCTGGGTCACAGTCTACAGACTGCTCCGCGAGGTTCAAGCATATACCATTTGCCAGCTTGAGCAGGTTTCACAATCAATTCTGCCTGCTATTTTTCTTCAACAATTAGAGAACCATAACATATTGTGGACATTGAACCAGACCTGTGTTTAATGATCCCTTAACAGTGATCCAGAAAAGGAAACAGTTTGTAAATGGACAACTAAGATGTTGCTTACTGTTGGTTTACATTCATGGAGATCAAGACATTTCCTCTAACCAGGGGTGATCTGAAAACTTGAAAGGTTTCAATTGACTCCCTAAATGAACAATTAGACTTACCTATATTGCAAGTTTCTTAGGCAGGCCATCTAGGATCGGTAACTAGATGGCGGTTCTCTAAGTGCCTTAGCCTATAAAAGAGAGAATCCGTACTCCAGTTGATTTCATACATTTAGGCGCCTGAAAGAGACGTTCTTTGGAATCATCATCATCACACACAGAAGTTCATTCGTAGCCAGATCATGTGTTCAAGGACGTTCGATTCGCTGGAATGATAAAATATTCAAAGATCACAACATAGAATCCCTAAAACCCTAATCCAATGTTTTTTTTCCCTCTAATGATAAGAAAAACCCTAATCAAATGTTATACACCCATCTTTCTGCAACTTAACAATCCATAAGACATTTAGAGCCCATTCAAGAAGGGAAAAAAAAATACCCAACAAACCCATCCCATCAACAGATAAATACCCTAAAATTCGAACCAGAAACAACGTACCAACGAGAATGACCAAACAAAGGAAAAATACGAAAAAGAAAAATCAAAAGAGAGAGAAATCGCACCTCGCACTGGCGAGCGTTGCTGTGGTTGAGCCACTGGAGAAGACAATCCTGGTGAACGAATTTGATACTTCCGCTACAAGCGCATGGATACCGAAGGGGGTTCTCGGCATCGCCGGGGTTCCGACAAATCCTACACACGTCCTCTTCATCCTCATCTTCCTCATAATTGCTAGAAACGTTGTTGTTTTTGTTTTCAGCCGGATTACGATCACAAGGGGACGAAGATGAACCTTCGAAGCTGTCGATCGCGATGTTACCGTTATCATCCCTCTCGCCCGAAGAAACCGCTGCAATCTCCATCGCTGCGACTGGCGAATGACGACGACCAACAAATTAGGGTTTTTCCTCGAGAAGGCTCTCTCTGTTTCTCTGCGCGTTGGAATCTCCTACCCCGGAACGACGGGGTGGATGGGAGCGAAAAGTGTTTATAGTTACGAGAAACAGCATAGCAATATCCCTATAAAAGTGTAACTATAAATTTACTTACGTTCATAAAAAGCGTAACTACAAGTGGCGTCACTATTGATATTGTTACGGTTTTAGCAACCGTAGGGAAAGGTTCTCTTTTCGCAACAGTTTATTTGTTACGGTTTATCCATAGTTAAAAAACTTATAGTTATGGTTTTTATCCATTGCAATATTATTTAAAAAAAATTATGATATTATAGTTACGGTTTTTATCCATTGCGATATTACTTTTAAAAAAAATTATGCTATTATGGTTACGTTTTTATCTATAGTTATATCTCAATAACATAACCTATTCTTACAATTTTATCTGTACTTAAAAGATACAATTTACAACGGTTTTTTCCATAATTACATTATACATGTTACTACAATTATATCCGTAACTATAAAAAATGAAAATTTCATTTATTTTAACATTTTGATAAATTCAAACATGCATATGAAACGTTCTTAATATATCAATTTTAAGACATTTAAAAAACAGTATAATTTTTAACTTTTGATGAGATCTGTTAAACACCGTGGAAGCTTTTTTTAAAATTTATTTATCCCCTTTCTCGAATTTCTCTTCTTTCCCATTCTGTTACGAACCCAATAAATTATAAATAATAAAAGAGAAGTGCATTAAAAAAAATCCATTTATACAATCATGAAAGGACCATAGACACTACCATATACATTGTATTTGTCACTCAATATTCCCATAAATACATAAATCAACTAAAACAATTTCTATAACAAAGTTTTTGTATAATCCACTATAAAGACCTTTGTCCATTTATTAATAAATCAATATCAATCCCTGGTAAATCAATATCAATCCCTTGTGTAGTAAAAAAAAAATACATGTTAATCTAAGAGGAGAACTAGCAAGTCGAATGATGTAAAGTCCATCAATAGCTCAAGTATGACCTGCATCCAAAATTACAACAAAAATGAAAATCAAATGACTATTTTTAAAAATAAAAAATAAAAAATCTAAAGAATTGTTCATACTAACTTAGAAGTGATTTAACTTTTACCTTTTTATCGGGAAAGAATCATGGTTTGCTCATTGATGAGCATTTATATCGTAACAATGGATTATTATGAATATTTGAGCTTGTAGGAACCTATCCATAAAAAATATATATATTGAAATTTTTGTTAGAAATAAGTACATGCTTATACAAAAAAAAAGTACATGCATAAAAATAATTTGTTTTTCAATTTATAAACAATTAATATAACTTGTTTAATTTTTCAATTGTAACTTTAATAAGTATTACCTCTTTTATACGTTGTGAATGTGAACTTGTATCATCAAGCATGTGATCTGGAGGATTCGACATTCCAATAGTTGATGCAAGCTTACCCAATCGGGCCTCTAATAGTGGGACTTTATATGCTTAAGCTTGTATTAACTCTACTTGGCTTCGTAATTATCAAATCTCTTATCTTTCCTATGTTCTTCATCCAAGTTAACCCTCACACTTTTAAAGCGACGAGTGGTCGTTGAGCCCCAAAGAGTAGAAGGAGTAGGATCTAAACCTAAGCCGCAAACTCATCCACATCTATCTTTACTTAAAACTTGGGAAAAAGTATCATCCTCCCATGCAACCCTTCCATCTGAATTTTGTGAGGTCTCAGATTGTCTTTTCTTAATAAGTTCCTAAAATTTAAAATAAGAAAAATATCATATTAATCTCTTGCTAAAAGAAAATATAATTAAACTTTGGTAAATAACATTAAATGAACATAATTTTGATATTATGTTTTAACATACAATTGCATCACATGATTTGTCATCTAATGGATGTCCATCTCTGTGTTCATGAGTGATAATATAAAGCTCAGATCGATTTAACTTTATGCCAATCCCTTTTTTCTATCACAAGACAAATTTTTTTATGTTTTTAGAAAAAAAAAAACAACAATTAATATCGATCTATTTATAACAACATTCAATTTTCAATTTAAAAAGTATACACAATTACCATGTCATCATGCTATTGTACATAGCTCTTTTGGTCTATAGTGTGAGGTGCACCTATCTTTAAACGATTAAGCCTATTTTTATCACTGAGTTCCTCTAAAAAT
>JAOXJP010000012.1:11547595-11558268 GCA_025762735.1 Platanus orientalis | reverse complement strand
GCACTAATGGCTAGACTAGATTCCATGGAGAAAGAAAATGCTTCTCTGAGATATGAGATGCGCATGCTTGAGAAGGAGCTTGAGATTCGGAACGAGGAGAAAGAATTTAACCGTCGATCAGCTGATGCATCACACAAGCAACACTTGGAGAGTGTGAAGAAGATTGGAAAGTTAGAGACAGAATGTCAGAGATTACGTCTCCTGGTTCGAAAGCGGTTACCTGGTCCAGCCGCTTTGGCAAAAATGAAGAATGAAGTTGAAATTCTGGGAAGGGATCCTACTGATATGAGGAGGAGAAAGTTGAATTCTCCATTGACAGGTTTGATGGTGAAGGACTTTGTCACAGACAACTCTCCTGACACTTCCAGTAAGAAGATCAATTTCTTAATTGAGCAGTTATGTGCTATGGAAGAAGAAAATAAGACTCTCAAAGAAACCCTAAGCAAGAAAAACAACGAACTCGAATCTTCAAGGATCATGTGTTCACGGACAACTTCCAAATTATCACAAGCTGAGGCTCAGCTTGGGGTACTGTTTAAAGGTCAGACAACAATGGATCTGGCAAGTAGTGATCCCTTATCACATGAACTCTCCCTTGATTCAATATCTGGTGTTGGCAATGAAGATGAGGTAAGTTGTGCTGGATCATGGGCTTCTGCTTTAATTTCAGAACTGGAGCATTTCCGAAATGGGAAATCAAAGGGGCGATCAACATGCAACACTGTTGGAATTTCAGACCTAAGTCTAATGGATGACTTTGTTGAGATGGAAAAATTAGCTATAGTTTCAGTGGATAAACCTTTTGGTAGTTCCCATATTTCTTCAGATGAAAGTAACACATATATGGGCTCCTTGAGAACTGAGTCAGGTATTTATCCCTCAGATGCAACTGGTAAGGAACTAGTTCCAGTTGTAGATAGTCAATCGGACTTCAGTCACACAACTCAAGATATCCAATCAAAAGATGTATCGATTAGCAAATATCCTAGTTGGATTCAGGATATTTCGAGTGTGGTCTTGGAGCAAAGCCGTGTCACACATAAAAGCCCTGATGAAATTCTTGAGGAGATTAGAACTGTTTTGGTATATATGAATCACCCCAGCCTTGGTAAAGCTGTTGACGCAAAGGAAAGCTCAAATCACTCCGGAGCATCAGACCCGGTACATATTTGTGGCTATATCTCATGGAGACCTCAAGATACATCTCCAATGGTGGATTCATTTGATGGAGCATCTGGAATGAACATCTCATCGAATGAAATAAGCAGTCACCAGCTTCAATCAAATCTCAGCAAATCAATTTGTAAAATAATCGAGCTTATAGAAGGGATTAATCAACCATCATTAATGGATTACACAAGCCAACCAATTTTGTCAGAAGATAATGGGAGTTCTTTACCATATAAAAATCCAGCAACACCTACAGGCTACATGGTACGTGTTTTCCAATGGAAAGGCTCTGAACTTAGTGCTGTTCTACAGAAATTTGTCCAAACTTGTAATGATCTGTTGAATGGAAAAGGTGATCTTGAAAAATTTGCCAGAGAATTAACTTCAGCTTTGGACTGGATTATGAACCATTGTTTTTCACTTCAAGATGTTTCAAGCATGAGGGATACAATCAAGAAGCATTTTGATTGGGATGAATCACGAAGTGATAGTGAACTTGAAATTGGAATGAACAGTCCACTTCCAGAAGCAGAGAAAACATATGTGTTCAAAGAGCAACTGTCATCTTTGCACTTAATTTCTGCTTCAAACAGCCAAAATAATATATCCCAAATGGAGGAAATTCAGTCTATTCTTAAAGAAGAAAATAGAAGATTGAAAGATGAATTGTTGAATATAGAATCTGCAAAGAAAGATTTGGAAGGGAGGCTCCAGTCAGCAACTCATAAGAGCGAATCCCTGATGATTCAACTTCAGGAGTCAGAACAAAGCATTGCAAGTCTACAAACAGAATTAGATACTCTAAAAGAATCAAAGGTGATTATTGAGGATCAAATCGAAAATCACAAGTTACTTAATGAAGAACTTGATACCCAGCTTACAGTTGCCAGAGTTGAACTGAAGGAGGCTTGCCAAAAGTATTCATCTCTGGAAGCGGAACTGGAGGATAAAAGCAACTGTTGTGAAGAACTAGAGGCAACATGTCTTGAACTACAGCTCCAGCTAGAAAGGTACACAATTTATTCTGTTTTCCTTTTAATTTGTATGGAATAAACAGAAGTTTTCTTCCATTGTTGAGACATCTCAGACTGCTGTAATCTTTTACTCACAGTGTGACCAAGAAGGAATTTCCGAAGTACGATTCAAATCAAGAGGAAAAGCAACTCCGAACTGTAAGATTGCATTTACTTTGCAAATGTACATTTTTGTTTGTGGTATAGCTGAACAATCAAGTCTCAAGATCAACTACACAGTATGGTGAACTGGAAAAAGTAGTAAGCTAGGAGCTTATTATCATTATTCTGGAGTTGTGTCTATGATATTTAAATATATGATTATGTTAGTAGAAAATACTTAGAAGCTTATAATCGTATTCCATAATTTTGTATTTTACAATATTACATTTTGTAACTATGTTGATAGGAAATATTTTTCTGTTTTGTGGTATTATATATTGTAGATTTGTAGCACCTTACAGTATGTCTAGACTCGTCTGTTTATGTAATTAGGACAGACATCCACCAAATAAAGAAATATTTTTTGATTGCAGATGAGACCTGTTTCATGAGTTAAGAAACGTATTTTCTGCCAAAGAAACAATTGGAACCATCATAAAGATAGATGATGAGTGAATCACTTAGTTCCTACAATGTCTGGACCAAGTAAATTCCTTTTTACTAGAGGATTTTTTTGTTGGACTTACTATTTTTGTAAATAATGTAAACGACCTATAAAGATAAGAATTCAGAGGGAAAGAAGGATGAAGAAGAGGATGTAAAAGAAACATCCCAAGGTCTGGTTTTCTATATAAATAGTATCTTAGAAAAATTAAACAACCCATGATATGCTCCTTTGGCAGGAAAATATATTCCTGTGAAGGAGTGGTACTTCCAGAAGTATTACCGAAGTAAGAAACAACAATAAAGGAGTGCATTTTTATTTATTTATTAATTATTAATACATATTTTTTTAATTTTGATTTTTTTTTTTTTTGGGGGGGTGGGGGGAGGGGGAGGGGAATGAAAGCCACCACTTTGCAAAGTTGTCTTTTCATTTTGCATCAGCAGAGGTATTGGGTGGGCATGTGATTTGAATGGTGATTAAATCCTTGCTGAGGACATAGTTTAAAATTTTCAGATCAGTTCCTTGTTATGTTCTCTGATTACCAATTCAAAAAGTTGTGAATCAACTTTGCAGGACTGGGAGATTACGGCAGCTTCAGAAAAGTTGGCAGAGTGCCAGGAAACCATCCTAAGCCTGGGGAAACAGTTGAAGGCATTGGCTTCACCAAGGGAAGCAGCTCTCTTTGACAAAGTTATCTCTACGACTCCTGCTGCCAACATAGAGAATAAAAGCAAGAGTATGAATCATCGTTCCTCCCTCCTTGATCAAATGCTAGCTGAGGATGATGCTGAGGGTGAGGATCTCAAGTCCCCAAAGACAAAAGAGATTATATGCACTGTGGAACCTCAAAAACTTCTCACCCTTCCCTCTAGTAATTCCAACTCCCTCCATGGTCCTAGTGACCTAGTTGAGCCCGTGTGTGCAAAAGAGACAAAACGCAATACTGATACTGCTCCAGGCGATGCTCTTGCTATTGTGCCCATCAAGAAACGTGGAGGGGGTGCAGGTTTGTTGAGAAAGCTACTGTTGAGAAGAAAGAGAGGGAACAGTAAGAACAAGAAGCCTTCTCTTCCCATTGTTGCATAGCACGCACAATGAACTAGCAATAAGGTCAGTGTTCACGGTTTGGTTATGTTGTGTTGACTTTGATGTTTTGATGTTTCACCCTTTGAATAGGAAATAACGTAGGCCGGGCCTCTTAGTCATGTAATTTGCACTTGTTGTTTGCAGAGAGAGAGAGAGAGAGAGAGATGGTATGATCTTGTTACACTTGTATGTATTGCTGCCAACGCTTGAGAGTTTATTATTATAGTGAATAATATGCACAAGGTTCATACAATCTAGTGTTGTGTCAAAGATCTAAGCATATTAGTTTGTTGTACAGCATGACATTCCAATTTCATGTGTTTCTGTTTGTGTGGAGGAGCTTGTTTACTACCAACGGCTAGAAATATTGGGAGAATCATGCCAATAACACGGACAGGCAGATAAGGTAAATGGATTCTACAAGGGCTCAATGCAATAGGATATTACCAATATCGAAGTAAGGTTTGAACTTGCAACCCACAAGGTGTCGACACTTTAACCAAGCTAAACATGCAATTATTTGTTTCTATGCATGTACAAATAAATGCATATACGAGTACCCATAGAAGCCTATTCGAGAAACCCAGTGTTTAATTTGTATTAATCCATCAAATCTATAGAAAGCATTTATTCAAAAAGAAGAAGAAGAAGAGTCTTTCTTGCCCTTTCTTACAGTTTTTCCGTTACTGGAGAATGCAAAATGACAAATACCCTTAAAAATTGTATTTTTTAAGGGTTAAAAATAACCTTAAGGCAGCCTCTATCTTATTCTTACTCTTTCTTGGGGCTTTTCTGTTGCTGAACATCTAATGACAAAAATACACTAAAATCTTGTTTGGGATATTTTTCAGAAGCAAATCATTTTGCATGCTTTGACGACCGGAAATTTCTAAAACTCAGGTTAGAGTTTCTGTCTTCTATGATTGTGATAGATTACAAATTAAGCCATAGTTTATTAGGATAGGATTCTCTAAAGGGTTCTTTAGATATTTTCATAATAATTATAATAATAATAAGGCTGGTAGTTTGGACAGCCCTTATCTAGTTATTTTTTATAAAGGGGGCATTTCTCCCACTTAAAAGATAAAACTACCCATGTTGAATATAAAGTGATTCTTTGGGACATCACAACAGGGTACTTTTGTCTTTTCAATAATAGGGGAATCCAAATCTCTGCCTTCTATATATGATCTTAATGATCAGGGCCCGGATTATGAGCAAACGAATCTTGTGAGAACTGTGCAAACGGCACCAGAGGGGCTGACGCATCAGTACCAATAAGTGACTTACACTTTTTGGGGGGTACTTATCACTTTTCGGTGCTGATGTGTCCGCACCCTAATGCCCTTTTCACAGTTCTCACAAGATTCGTTCTCACCTAATTTTTTTCCTAATGATCAGGGTCTGATCCACAAGCAGCCTTAGATTCCAGTCCAACTCTTGACAGCATGTTTGCACGTAAGCACTTGCTTCCTAAATCACATCCCTTCGAGGATTGATAGCGTACATTAGTTGTAAGAACTGAGAACACAGTACAAACTGCCTAATAAAGGCATCGTTTGTGTCTGTTAGGCCAAATAAGTCACGTCCCCCTCGCAGGCAGCCTCTTCACTTCATTACATGACGACAATACCTCAGCTCTCCTTGATAGCAGAAGGCATGGGAGCCGAGAGAATTGCAAGACCCAATGCAAAAGCCAATGCTGAATGCTTGACCAATAGAATGCCCTCCTTACAAGCCTTGTTGGCTCATCTATGACTAGCCACGACACGCATCTTGACTTTGATCAGGAGACTAGTCGGTTGCTGATCAGATACCAATCAAGATTATGACAGTTTTTGGCTACTTGGTTCAGGTAGGGATGGCTTTTGTTGTCGTTGAAAGTGGCTGTGCACCCTCTTCCATTCTTCTTTATAAGCTTAAAGCCATCCACCCGGTTCTTCAAGTGATCATTCAGCCCAAAATCAAATGGATTGGAGTTATTACTGTCCACAGATGCAAAAGAATACTTGACCAAGCCACAGCCATCTCCACTGGCACATGGGGAGAGAGGTGTTGAAAAACGTAGACCACTTATGGGCCACCATCTCACGTGACATACACCCAAACGAATTGTGTGGGCTTCTTTTGTTTCCCTCAGAGACAATGGAAGTGCAACATTTGCACACTTTTCTTTTGTTTTCTCTTCATTCCTATTTTCTCACAACAAATTTGCATACCGTTCTATTTATATTACATAGAGCTACATTTGTTACTAACATAATACGTTAGGCTTAAATCAGATTCCTAGCTCATTTTCACAAGCATGTATCCTGCAGATTGTCTAAATCCCTTGGAGTGGTCGCAGGTAAATGAGCAATCAATGGTGAAAAGCTTCACAAAACTATCATATTCCTAAGCCCTGTCTTAACTACTTGGGTTCCACCATATGAAAAGCTTCATGAAAGGGTTTTGTGGAAAACATGCCTGGAATCTCATACATGTACGTGTGAGTTACCACATATAAATATGCATATTTGACTCCCATAGATAAAAAACAGGAAAATATTATGCAAAGATAAAGAAGACAAAAAGATAATTACAGAGAAAATGCCTGTTTCTCCTATTTTCCCAACCCTTTTGCCAACTTACTTGTGAAGGACATCCATACAAAACTGTTTTGCAGATATTCAAGTTTACATACAACAAAGATGTGACATCATATTCCTTTCACATAGGCTACTAGCAAGTTTGTACTCCATGAGCTTAACAAAAAAGCTCAACTCAAAAATTCATCTCTCCATTTTTTTCTAAAAATAAACATGGAAACAAATGAACTGGAAAATTAAGATATTTCTGGCCAATTCTCAATCGAATAACATAAATCTCACCTGGTTGCCAATCAATCTCTGTACAGAACAAATTTTGCAATATCGTAAAGTCCAGCCTCTTTATAACACTCTGCAATTCGCTCCACAAAGTCAGCCCAGGTCCCCTCAACAGAGGCCAAATCCAACAAAAATGCAGCTTCATCCAACGCAATCTGCCATGGGAATAAATAAATAAACAAGTGCCCAAAAATACTCATGAATAGAGTCTACCAATTACCAATCAATTTGAAAAGTATATAATAATAAAACCTGAGCAGGTGCCTTTCCCTTCTTGAGATCTTCTTGCCGACCCTCTTCTGACACCTTCTCCTTAATGTACTCAATTTGCTCGTCCTCCCACTGTGCAAGTTCAGCAACTTCCTGGACAGAACCAACAAAAACCATTATTCCACATGTAACAACCACAGAAATATTAGAATAAGAACGACAGGTAAAAAATAAATGATGGCTGCTGAAAGAAAATACCTGGTATTTGCAACCCAATGTCCACCATGGTGATTTCAATGCCCCCCTTGCAGCATCTTTAGCTTCTAGCTTACGCCCAACCCTATAAGGTGCATTAAGAAGATAGTAAAAAGGCATGCACCTGGCTGAATGCTCATAAAAACAAGTACACCACATCCTCTGAAACTATTCAGACAAGACTTTTACAAACTTCAGCAAAATCTCTGCATTAAATACAAAAGGCCGTCCAAATCCAGGAAAGTGCTCCTTTTTTGTATAGAACTCCCCAGTTACCATAGCTGAAACCTTACACCCACAAGTAAAAATAATTAACACAAGTAACCACATCAAACCCACATTACCCGTCCATACAATAAGCCAAGTCATTGATGTCTCACATGGTCTCCTTTCTCAAAGTGGTGCATCACTTTACGTTCTAAGACATCTGGAAACAAACCAACCTGAAAAGGAACAATTAACAATGAAAATTCATCCAGTGGGGTTAATTGCGTAGCAAAGTTTTGGATCTGTTATACCTTCTTCAAAAGATAGATATCAAGATTTGCAATCTGAGATTCTGTGAAGTCACCCCTTTTATAGAGTTTCTTACCAGCCTCAGACGAAGCAGCAAATAGTTTGCCATTACTTCCCTGAGTGTTGTTGGCATCTTCTTCAACCAGGATTCTATGAATATATTGATCTACCTATTTTTGGAAGACCCGGAAGATAACAGTTGAGACATCACATGCAGAAAAATAAATAAAGATTCAGAGAGATGTTCAACATTTCAATAACAAAACCTGTCCATCTATCTGTGCACAACAATAAGCATTATTCATTTTGATGTATTACATTCTTGGCCAAAAGCCAGACCCCATGCCTACGGACTTCCACAACTGGCATCTCCATCCTGTGTAATGGTAATGTTGTATGAAAATAAACTTGCAATAAAAACTCTGCAGTAAAATAATGTAGATGACAATGGAAAAGGAAACAAAAGAGCCATCCAGAATCAGATCTCTTACCCAGATGGAGCTGTTGGCCATCGCAGCAATGCAGTTACAGCACCTATTGACAAAAGAAGAAGACAGAAGGGAAACAGTTTCAACTTCAATTCATTTGTACATAGCTGAGAATAAAGATAGAAAGTGTTCTATCTGAACCTGAGCGATTTTCCGATAGAGGAATGACGAGGGGGTTCAAGCCTTGCCTAGCACCAGGAGAGATGATACTTTCACCTATTTCAATGCAAATAAACCATGACAGGAATTAAGCTCTCCAAACCAGCCATGATAAAACCTAAAAAGAAATGAACATGTTTCATATCTTCACCACTTTACATATCATGAGCCAAATATTATACATGGTATTTTTGCAGATTTATGAAATTAAGCCAACAAAAGATCCTCCATTTTTGTGGCTCCTAAAAGCTACTTTCACTCGGATCTGCATTTAGGAATTAGGATTTTAGAAATCACAAATGTCTACCACTCTAAAATCAAGTGAGCATAACAGTGTAATTAAACTCTGCAGTCCTCAATGTGTGACCTCAATCACAAGGAAAGCATAAGAACTCATAAATCTAAAGACCAAAAAGAATCCTTGTTCTTTCTATGTGGTAAGATATTACTTAGACAGTTGGACCAAAAAGGAACCAATAACCAGATTTAAGGAAAAGCAATTCCATAAATTAACAAAATAAGACAAGTTCAACTTAGAAACTACAAACCAGAAAGCAAAAACCTGCAATATCCCTAAAAGCAATTCTGGAAATTCAAGGTTCTACCATCTTATGTGTTATGTCCATATCTGAACTTGGAAATGGATTGACAGGGAATTAGCATGAAAACCATGAACAGAGAAAATAAGGAAATGTTAATAGAAGTAAATTTGGGACCTGATATAGTGCAAGCAATAAATAATACTCTTGTTGGGTTTGTCTTTAATTTCTAGCCATTAGATCATGCTATGATCTAACAGTGGCAAGAAGTTTGGAAGTTATACAACTTCCTTTAATGTGAGGAGTGGGGGACAGTTTCCTAACAGAATTGGAAATCTAAAGAAATAAATAACTAAAGGTAGAAATAACTCCTGTAGAGAGGTTGGGTTTTCTTCAAGGTTTGAGAGAGAGAGAGAGAGGGTGTACAAGGGAAACGGTGAGGATTTTCGGGTATAAAATTAGAACGGATTCCACATTCTCATAGTGAAGAGATGTTTATTTCTCTCCTGTGGATGTAAGCTACAAAGCCGAACCACATATCTCTGTCTTGCTGTGGTTTGCCTTTTTTTTTTTTTTTTAATTTCCTGCTATATTCATGTGATTAAGGTATTCCAAACACCACAACTCTTGAGAACTAAAATATGGGTAAGAAAACAACTAGCCACATCTTCATCCTTGTGATTGGAGGTTGTTCTATAAAAGCTTTAAATGTTTTTTCTTTAATCTGCAACGAAAGAGATTTATTAAAGCGGAGGAAGAATATACAAATTAGCATCGCGAACAGAGCCCGAAGAAGAGGCATAAGGCGACCAAAAGTCTAAGTGGAGAAACAAAACCGCTATAATGGAGTGGATGTCCCTTTTTAGAATGAGTACCTCATGACTCCTTGAAGCAGGACAAAAGAGATGATCCGATGCTTTGATACCATACTGATGTAAGATGATAGTCTACGGATTTAAAGAATCTAAGACTGAAGCTACTGGATTGAACTACAGGAACGGAGGTAGGTTGAATGGTAGGGTTCTCAATTAATGAAATAAAAAAGAGTTTATGAAGTTTTTTAAGATAAAGATTAGGAAATATGAAATTCGGAATTTTTAATGAATGAAAAGCAAATGAAGGGTAGCCACAGGATATGGGAAAGGCTTTAGGATGGTGTTGTGATTGAAATAGCAAAGAGAAAAGGAGGTTGAGAAGGCCCTAGTAATTGGTTACGCAGTAATAAGAAAGGAATTAATAGAACTAATTGAAGAAGACGATATAAGGCCAAGAGAGAAATAAGAAAGAAGAAATAAGAAGAATTCAAGTGAAGAGAGAAATCTTACCTAGGACCACCTAGGATCTCATATAGTTGAAGCCTTCAACTAAATTAAACTAAACTTCTATGATTCAATACTTAAAATTTGTGTATGTTACACTACTCAATCTCCTCCATATTTATAAACAAACCCTATTAATAGCCCTAGACAAACCTTGATCACTAAGAAATTACCTAAAGAAACTCTTAATTAAAGTAAGACTTTGAAAAGCACAAATCCCGTCATATTTTGATACCATGCTAGCATTTTGGCCACAACTTTCCCAAATTACATTGGATTTGCAAGATTTGTTAACAATGAACTAACCAACTCTCCCAAAACGTTAAGGTGTTAGGAGAGACACAAATTAATATACTTGATGCGTGAGCATATTATGTTCACAAAAAAAAAGCTAGAAGACCATGGGTAGATTTCGGGATTTTATATTGTAATTAGGGGGGG
>JAOXJP010000012.1:11537122-11547495 GCA_025762735.1 Platanus orientalis | reverse complement strand
TTCTTAACTCTTTTTTTTTCACCTAAAAAAATAAACACTTAATTCCGCTGAAAAGCATCAAAGTGATGAATAAACATTTGAGCTATATTTGTTGCAACCTATGAAACTAAACAAGATTTAAACAACAATTTTCTTTTATTAAAAAAAAAGCTTAAGCAATGCCCGTGATGATTTTTTTTCCAAATTAATGATATTTGATCTATAAAAACTTGTAAAGCAGTAAAATTCAGCCCCAAAAAAGAGGTTTTCATGTGACTTTTGGGTTTTTTTTGGTTAAAGTATTTCTCATTTCAGCCCAAAATATAACTAAACTTATAACATTAAGTCTATTCCAAAATATTGCGAAATTTCATCAAATATTGGGAGATTTCCATCCAGATGATGTAGATCTTGGAATTACTTCACAACCCCTATGAAAATGAAATTTATCCGAGAGTTTGCTGTAATTGACAACACTGGTTATACTTGCTTCTGCTATCTTTCTTAGAGATAACCTCTTCGTAGTGTTGCATGTTGAACACCTTGTTAAATGTGGAATGGGGAATAGCCTAATAATATTGGACGTTGCCAGGCTTGGCCTAGGCTGCAGTCAGTTCAAGTACAGCTAAGTCCTGTCACCAGTGACCAGTTGAGCCCAGTGCTGGTGATTAGTTGCCAGGTTTGGGCTAGGGTGCATGCAGCCCCAACTCAGGCTTGCTCTTCATAGTGCTTTGCTTTCAAATATGACCCAAGCCTTTCATGTTGGCTAATAGGTGCAACTGAAGTATTCATCAAAAAAAAAAAAAAGAAGGTGCAACTGAAGTGTGATTTGAAGGTGCCTAGACTGGGTGCCATCAGCAGGGCTGACCTATCCCTACTGGGAACCGATTGCTTGGTTGTAATTTGTTTATGATACCTTGTAGTTAGAAGATGCTTGTTTTCTTTTGAAGGATTGTCATCCAAAAAGGTTCTGCTTTCAAGTGTTCAAAATGAGGTAGGGCAATGTTTATGAGCTGCCAGTATCCCGCTGTAGCCACATTACAACTTTTCCTGCTAGATAACGCCACAATTAAATTTCTTTGTTTTTGGTGTGCATGCCTTTCATTTTCAATCTTAAGTAAACACTAATTCTGTTTAGAGATGTTTTCTGCACCATTAATGTTTTTACTCGACATGTTAATTGTCTAATTGTTCTTGTCATTGGTTTTCAAGGTTTAACCATTTCTTTGAGGTCATTCTATCTGCTTCGAATTATATGTTATGTGCTTTCAATTTTTTTGGCATAGCATTCTCACTTATTTTGAAGGTTTGTCATTCACACTTTCGAGCTTGTTCTAGATACGAGTGGCTGTATAATAAATCTTATTGCAGAAATCAACGAATGACGGAGGATCAGTCGGTGGTTGGCCGAAGGAGAATTTATTATGATCAAAATGGTGGAGAAGCTCTAATCTGCAGTGACAGTGAAGAGGAAATAATTGAGGATGAAGATGAAAAGAAAGAATTTGGGGATTCTGAAGATTTTATCCTTCGGTTGGTATAACCATAACTCTTATTGTGTTAGATTTGTTGTGATTGTTTCTTTTGTTCCTTTTCTGCTCTAAACTTTTAATTCTCTAATTTCTCATTCTGTCTGGTGATCAGTGATTGTCTTCTTAACTTCTGCAAAATTAAGGTTGTTACTTTGTTATTATGTCTTTCTTGTTGAACTTATTTTTCCATGGAAAGAAAATCTTAGATAAGTCGTTTTTTATAGGTTGTTTACTCGTTTTGATCCAATTCTCTCTAGCTTTTCCCTGTAATGGTTAGCTAATTATGGTGTCTTTCGGTTTTAGACTAGGTAACAAGAATTCTGATTCAGTTATCGGTGTCTAACACGGCACCTACTGTGAAGATTATATAGGTTTATATAGAAAATAGAAGCGTTCGCATCGGTGTCCGACACAACCAAATTTTGAAAAATGAAGCGTCTTTGTTAAGTAAGTTTTTAACTGTCCAGGGTTTTCATACACCATAGATTGTTTGTGCATGTTTGTGGCATAAGGCACTTGACGCAACTGGGGAAGAGGCATTCAAGATGGGAGTCATGGGATAGGCTAGCTACGTAGGACATTTCCATAGTGGGCCAGAAGGGATCACACAAAAGCCAAAGCTTGACAACGACTAAATGGGTAGCTCTCACCTATAATCCACAAGTTTGAACCTGGGACCTCCTGCATGGGAGTTGGTGCTTTTGACCACTTAAGCTAGAGGTCATTGGCCACTAAGGCATTCTATTGCCATGTTTACACTATCAGAAGTCATCAGCCTAAGTTCCAGTCTGAAGTTATTTCATCAATTTATATGTGGCTCTTAAAAGGGAGCACAGTCCTCCGTTCTTCTCCAGGGCTATTTCCTGAAACTGTTGTGAGAATTTTCTTGCACATTGGAGTTGGCTTTTTGCTTTAATATTATTTATTGGGATAACGTTAGGGCATGAAGGCCAAGTTCACAAATCTCTATAGAGTCAAAAGCATTCAATTCTCGCACTTATGCACTACATGAAGTAATCAGCCCATTAACTTTTTGGACTGGAGAATTTAATAGCATTTTTATATATGAGTATATGACCTTTACTCTTTTCGAGGAAGCTACGCACTTTGGGTTGAGTGGGTAGTCCATTGGAGATCAGTGCAATCTTCATCCCATCTAATCCATTTGGTCCTGCGGCCAGGGTCCTTTGGAAGATTCTCTCTTTTGCACTCTGTTGAAGCATTTGGAAAGAGTGCCACTGGTGGAGATTGGAGGACGCCTCCTGTTTATCACAAAGAATGTGTGCGGACATTGACTTTTTCTTGATTAGGCTTTCATTTGGTGGTCAAAGTTTTTAATCAGGTTGATTTTGGATGTGATTGGGAAAATCCTATTTGGGGGGATGTTGTGAATGGATAAAATAATTTTTTTACATACTGTATATTTATCTCCTTTGTGTCAGTCTACTTGCAACCTGGTGAATCAATGACTTATGCACTTACTTTTGCTTGGATTTAACCAATATTTAACTGCAAACTGTAGCCTGTTTGTGGTGAAATTATGAATGCTTTTCCATGTACATGTTCTATGTCTTGTATTTAGCACTTTGCATCTAGTTCTTAAACTTTGCTTCCTTCCCTTCTTTTTCCGGTGTTGCGAGTGCGCTACAAGCTTATATAACTTGCATTATTTTAAGTCATAATTGTGCAGTATCAAGCCTCTTTTCCTGTCGGCAGCAAGATTAATCTGGAACCATTTATAGATTCTCTAATCTTCGTTCTAAAATTTCTGCAGTTAAACTCTCTTAAATTTACATATTATTATTTTGTTGTCTGAACCATTTACATTCTTATCCAGCATCTGAAGATATTTATTGATTCCTATTAATGTGTTATACCAGAATGACCATCCAAGAAGTTGGCTTATCTGATGCTGTGCTAGAGACACTGGCTCAATGCTTTTCCAGAAGGCCTTGTGATATCCAGGTATGCTTCTTTTGGTGGGATATGTGGTACTAGTCTGCAATGTGTTGTACACTAGTTATGTGGTTATTGAAGGAAACCTTATTGTATTTCTATACCACTTTTCTCTCCCATTTGTCTAATAAAAACTGGTCATAGTGTGAACTCTGGTCCAGCTGTTTCCCAATCATTTTGTGCTGGCTTTACAGAGGTATGAAACAACATCAAACATCTTATACAGGCAAGATACGAAATTCTTCTGAAGGGAGAAAAAGATGCGCAGTGCTCTAAGAAGGAGGATACTGAAGATGTTCCGAAAATGGAGGATTCCTTTTTTGATAAAGATCTGGATGCCGCTCTGGATTCATTTGACAACCTATTTTGTCGACGATGTTTGGTAAAAACCATTCTCGTCGTTCTCATTTTCTATGTTGTTCTCTGATATTTGTGGGGCTTTATTTTAATAATAGTTTTCTGAGACACTTTCTGCTTTATTCTGGCAGGTATTTGATTGTCGATTGCATGGATGTTCTCAGGATCTTGTTTTTCCTGTGAGTGTTGACAGTCAATTAGCCAACTCTCCCAAAACCTTAAGGTGTTAGGAGATGCCCAAATTAATATGCTTCAACACTCCCTCGGGAGGAACACTGTTCTCTCCTGGGAACACACTTGGGGAGCTAGGCACGGGTCCACACAACGCGTACACACACATACAATACTACATCCGGGAAATACTTCCACCGGACACACGCATACAATACTACATCCGGGAAAACACTTCCACTGGGATTTGAACTCATGACCAAATCTGCTCTGATACCATGTTGACAGTAAATTAACCAACTCTCCCAAAACCTTAAGGTGTTAGGAGATACACAAATTAATATACTTCAACAGTAGTTAATTGTCTTGAAGTAAAATTGTCTTTATGTTTGTACAACTTAATACGTTTTGTTTATTTTCATTTATCAGGCTGATAAACAACCTCCATGGAATCATTCAGATGAGGATAAAGTACCATGTGGCACTAATTGCTATCGACTGGTATGCACTTAAAATTTGCTGGCTATGATTATTATGATTTGCTTGGCCTTGCACTGCTCCTGAAAGATTTATAAAAAGATTGAAGTTGATATATTAAATATTTAAATATGTCAAATTTAATGTAATGGTTTCAATTTGAACATGTCTCAGGCCTCAAAATCACAAAGTATTGTTACAGCAAGCTCTCCCATGCATGATGGTTTGCAAGAAAAAACAATTCCTTCATCTGGTAGTGCTGGGAATCAGATTCCGCCTAGAAAAAAAGCCACTGGTCCATCTGTTGGTAAGAGGCCAAAACCTAACCAGAGCGAAAGTGCTTCATCTAATGGAAGAAATATATCGGAGAGCAGTGAATCAGAGATAAGACCTAGGCAGGACAGCTCGTCCATCCACCATTCTTCAACACCCCCCAAGACTAAGCTTGTTGGAAAGTGTGGAGTTCGTAAGAGAAACAGCAAACGAGTTGCTGAGCGTGTTCTTGTTTGCATGCGTAAGCGACAGAAGAAAATGGCTGCTTCTGATTCTGATTCTGTTGTGAGTGGATGTCTTTGGCCAAGAGATATGAAGCTTAGATCTAACTCGCGTAAGGAAAATGAAGATGCTAGTTCTTCTTCACAACAGAAGGTAAAGTCTCCAAAAACTAGAAAGTCTAGAAGGAAGAAATCGCCAGTAGAGGACAGTTCGACGTTGGTGTCAGCTGAAGTTCAAAATGAACCATCTGAAGAGATGGTCAAGGAGCCACTTGTGATCATCAGTGATGGTACCTCAAGGAAAGAGGAGTTTGTTGATGAAAATATCTATAAGCATGAACTGGCTAGTGATAAATCTTGGAGAGCTATTGAGAAGAGCCTTTTCACAAAAGGTGTAGAGATCTTCGGAAGGAATAGGTCAGTGGATTCCATCCATCATGTTGGGATTGGGGTTTAAATTTTTTATCCTTGCTGCATATTCTGTTGGATCTTTTTATGGCTAGTGATGTAGGACAACCTAGTAAAGGGCTGCTAACCTGTGGGTTATGGGCCCACAATGATTTGAGAACTAGTTAGGGTTTCTGTAGGGCTGTCAACAGAGCAAATACGAATCAAATATAGGCATATTTGTATTCGATTCTTTTAGTTTATATCTATATTTGAATTTGAAGTTTAAATTCGGCGGATATTTTCAAAAGCGCTTCAAACTCGTTTAACAAACCGAATATTGGATACATATTTGAATATCCAAAAAAACAAAAAACAAAATATTGAAAGATTTCTGAGTGCGATTGTATTTCATGCTAAACATAAAAGTAATAAGGTTATTGTGGTATATTTAATAATTTTACTGCTATTTACAATGTTACCCTCGTGTAAACCCAGCTAATTTACCAAAACACCTACACACCTAACCATTGTATCTATCATAAAACCATCTTTTAACCCAAGAAACACCCAACGGAATACCCTTTTTTTAACCCTGTCTTTTACAAAGACACCCTAACTTCTATTATTTAATCCCACAACACCCTATTAGAACCCTTGTTAATATACCGGGAGGCTCTAACCACTGTCATTTAACCCGTGTATTTCCCATAAAACCATCTTTTAACCCATGTTGATTTATCAAGACACCCTAACCCCTTTCCTAAAACCTCTATTTTTACCATAAGACCCTCATTTAACCCCTATATTTTTCATAACATCCTCTTATAACCTTTTTTTTGTGTGGAAATGTTATGACCTTTGTTATGTCACTAAAGGAGATATATGAATCCTTACTCTTTTGGGTTTTGTTTAATGTGTATTTAAAAATAATAACAGTATTTATTATAAGACCAATAACTCAATAATTACCATGACACTATATATATATATATATATATATATATATATCAAATATTTTTTTAGACGAATAGTTATCTGAGTGTATGAATGTATATTCATATTTGTTTTGTTTATAAATGGATATTTACAGACGAATCGAATATAGATGCATCCATATTTGCTTTTTTCGGACCGAATATCGGATAATTGACAGCCCTAGGTTTCTGGAATAGGCCCTAAAGGTTTTAGAAAGAAATTGGGGCTGATTCCAAAACCTCTAAAAGTTATAAAAGAGTAATAGTGATAAGAAGGAAATTAGATAGGAAAGTTAAGGAAGAATTGAACTAAGAAAAACTAAGGAAAAGAATCACATGGACAATTCTGTAATTTCTGGGATAGACCCACAAAATTACCAAAATATCTCTAAACGCGCGTCAGAAAATTCTGTAATTTTACAGGGTGATTTTGATGTATAGGAGGAGTGTGTATACCAAATTTCAGGCTATTCCGAGATTTCTAGCTAAATAGAATTATATAAAAACCCAGGCGCCCATACTAAATCAGAAAATAACCAATGAAATATGGATCAAGAACTATAGGAAGTCAAATGAGAAATTCAAGAAACTTAGATGGATAGTGAGTAGACTTATGGATGAATAAAACCCTAAAAGAAAATCAAGAAAATCAGTAGGTATGGATTCTAGAACTCAATCAAGATTGGGTCTTGAAGAGATTTACGATTTTCTTGAACAATCTTTATTGATTCTTTAATGGAAAACAAGTAGTATAGGAAAGATTAAATAGAATTGAAGAGAAAGAGAAGAGAAAGAATGATAAAAGATTACCTGGCTTCTTGGAATGGAAAACCCTACTATTCAAGATCCAGCTTTAGGAAAACTTTACCTAGAATTCCATGGAAGCTCCACCATGGAGAAAACCCAATAGTTGGGTTAGAGAAAAGCAACTGATAGCTCTGTTTCCAAATTTTTTATTGTGGGTTACAAGCATATATATATACTTTACATACCAATCTTTTCACGTCCCACTCTAACTAGATTTTATAAAAAAGAAAACCTATAAAATAATTAAATCCCATCATAAAGTGATACCCTACCAGTATTTTGGCCATGACTTTCCCAAATCACATTGGATTCTCAAGATTTTGGTCTCGTTGGAAAGGTGACTAAATGACCTTTCAAATGACAACAAAATCAGCCTAAGCGGATAAGTTTTAACTCTCCAAAATAGGGCTTAAAGACTCCTAATTACATAAGGACTCAAAAATAAACTTAAAAAGAAATAAAAGATAATGTCTAACATTAAATCCTAATAAAACTTCAACTCAAACTATAATGTTACTCCCACATGCACCACATGATCTCTCTTTGCTGCTACACATGTCATGTGGGTCCCACCCACATGTCACGTGGGGTCCACTTCAGCCACAATGTCCGCATCAGCCGGGTTTGAAATAATCTTTATAAATGTAATTGGTTGCAATCATATTTTGTATTATCTTAAGGTTGCTCTAATTTACTGATTAGGAAGGGATGATTAAATCTGTGGAGGCAAGTTTATTTATATGTAACTTTGTCAGATTCCTTCTAGTGCAATTTTTTATTTGTTAATTATCAAAGATATTTTTCATACATTATTTTAGGAAATAGGCATTATATTGTGGCTATTTATTGACCTTTTTTATTTATTTCTGTTATTTTTTATAAGGTTGCTTAGGGAACTAAGTTGATGCAGCTATTCATTGGTTGGACACCAAGTACCCTCTTTGGAATCCCAAGGTTAAGCCCAATGTTAGACCTTGGTAGATTAGGTTTTATTTTTCATGTTTTTCGGTGTCTTTTAGTAGGAGAATAAAGCCTAAAGGGCTATTTTGTAGTAAGGCTATAAACCAAAGGGGGTTGTTGCAAATATTAGGAATTTAGGTTTTTTTTAATATAGCTTTATAAGTTGTTTAGAAAGGGCTGGTCGGCAGCCTTTTTAATTAGGTCTATTTAGGAATCCTAATTGGATTAGGATTTGGGATGGGTTTTATTTAAATAGGGGCCATCGGTCACACATGTAATTGATGTTTATTATTTTGAAGTAAAAATCTCGTTTTGGAATTGGCATCCATGAGTGGATTTCTCTCTACCTCTCTTTCTCTCTTCCCCCACATAAAAAGCTAATTCTATGATCTTCTTTTTCCAAGATAATCAAGAAATTCAACCCTAAAACCCTACCCTGCCCACCGACCAAGTTCCCACTTTTTTCTTGTTTTCTTTCAAGAAAAACATGAGGAACTCTAAAACCCAATCCTAACTAAAGCCTGCGGCAGCTGCAATCAAACCCTACCTCTGCTGATTTCTAACAGCAGTCCAAAACCATATTACACACACCTTGCGGCATTTGTAAACCACCCAAATCTTGCTGTCCTGATCAGTAAGATCTAAACCCCAAATCATAACCAATCGGCTCCCTTTTCTTTAACCTAATCCAGCCTTTCCTTGAACCCTATTTACCCCATTGTTTTCCCCTAATCAGTCTCCTAATTAACCCATAAAACCAGCCCTGTTTGAACTTTTCTATAACCCACAACCTCTTTATTTTCTACCTTCTTTCTATCCACTTTCTTTTGCCCATTTGATAAAACCCTAAACTCAGCCCTATAATTTTGTCCGTACCCCCATTGATACTTATATAAAGTTTGTAGCTTATTTAGGGCCTTTTCCAAAAGGTGGCCCTATGCCATAAGTATCTGGAATTTCCATTTGAATATTTGTCTATGTTATTGTAATGTGTGATTACTTATTCATTTTTCCTAAAATCTGATTCCATTCATGTTTTTTAACCTTTAACGGGCATACCAAATTGATGCTTGCGCAAGTGTTCTTGCAATGATGTTGATCCTCACAGAGTTGGATGGGCTTCCTTTTGTACTTACACACTTGTTACTTTCTTCTTCACCTTGGATCAATAATTTAAGTAGTGCAGATAAAGAGTATAATACATACGTGTGGAAACTCTTAATTGTTTCTGTGGCCTTAAAAGCTCAACATTTTGATTCATAACCTTAAATTTTTATTTGTCTCGATCAAGGGTGAAAAAAAAAGAAATATAGATAACATATTAGAACACATTGAAACATACTCTCTTAATTCTACTATGTTTTTTCTGTATTTTTTAATTTTCTTTAATATTTTTAATAAAAAAATTCATTAAAATTTCAGGAAAATAAAAAAAATCAGAAAATTGCAGCAAACTTGGTAGAACATTTTGAAACATACTATTTATGTTTCTTTGTTTTTGTTTATACATTGTATGGCCATTGGCCAGATGATATTATTGTTTGAGTTATAGATTTGTGTGATTGATTTTGTGGATTTGTAGCTTTATTATGCAGTGTGTAATGCTATTTATCAACTTCTAATACTTAAAATTCTAGACGTGCACAACAGTGTGTCACAAGGGTACCCGTTTCCAACTATTGATACCAATTGCATAACGAAATGTAATGGTTTGTAACTATTTAATGATGTTTTTATAACATTTTCTAAAGTTTGGTTTAAAAATTCCAAGGTTTACATAGTGTTTCCATTGGTGATAACTTATGTCATGAGGGTGGCAATTCTCCCAACCATCGTAGATGGTTGTTTTCTATTTGTAATTGTTATACCACGAAATCCAAATGATTGAGCTTGAATCGCAGGGTGTGAGGGAACTTCAATTTCATCATTTTCTTAATTAATTTAAGGATTTTTTGCATTTTCAATCAAAATTTTGGCAGCATGTTGACTCAAAATGGATCTTAGGAAAATTTTCCACAATCAAAATAAAAACTTTAACCTGTATGCAAAACACATGCTTCTATTTATATATGCATATCCAAAATACTTCAGTGACTGGCCTCCTGACAGTGCCTATCATACACATGAATGGATAAAAAATGCTCACCTTAATGAATGCTAACCAGTGCTCCTTGTCAGGCAGCGGGCACATCAGCGCCAAAAAGTGAATATGCGCCCCCCAAAAAAGTGAAAATCACTTTTCAATGCTGATGTGTCAGCCCCTGACAAGAAGCAGT
>JAOXJP010000012.1:11507536-11522023 GCA_025762735.1 Platanus orientalis | reverse complement strand
ATATTAAAAAAATATTTATTCACATATTTTTAGTGTTTTTTCTTATTTTAAATATTAATAAATTTTTATACTTACCAAGAAACTAGGACGAGTTACATGATAACTAAGATCGGCAGCTTTCCGAGTTATCGGACCGATCCGAGTTTTTAAACATTGCGTGAACATAGCATGTTTTTTAAACGAAGAAAATGTTGGGTGATAAAAATGTTGTATACGGTGAATTATAGAGAGACGTGTTGTTTTGGGGCGTAAAAAGGTCCAAAAATGTGTTCAATTGAAAAGTTGGTGGCCAATAAAAGACATCAAACACAAACACATCATGTGTCAATCAATGGCACGTCTTTAGAGGTGTGTCTCAAAACATTGTCTGTGGTAGATAGGCCCACGTAGGCATGTCATTGATTGTCACATTATGTATTTTTGACTTTGGTGTCTCTTTTCTTACACCTGAACACCTTTTGAACCCCAAACACGTAAACACTACAGACACTTTCATCACAGAACATTTTCTGTCTAAGAAAGTCGTGTCCTGCCAATTTAATACATTTTCTGAACTGTCAACTGGTTCAATCTAAATTTTTACAAATCCAACAAACCAAAGAAAGGAACTAGAGCCTGCTTCTTACTAACCGGTTAAGTGGGCTGATTGAGGTTATATAATGAAGGGATCAAAGGTTGCTTGCTGGCATCATCCCAGAGGTAGGAATTCAACTGTTCAAACAATAAAAATTGATATTCTATTATAGTTTAACCATTTTAGAGGGTCTAGGCCATAATTTAGTTGAGAATTTGGTCCAACCTTGTTTACTAGACACAAAATGTTAAGGAGATTATTTTGCTTTATCTCTCAACTAGGGGTGGCAATTTGTGTTGGTGGGTTGAGGTAGGGGTATAAGACTATTTGGCTCAACCCTAACCCGACCCATTTATTAATCGTGTCAAAGCGGGTTGACTTGTTTTGTGGGTTATATGATAATTTGTCTTGGTGAATCGGATTCGTGTCGTGTCAAGATAAGGGCATTAGATCATTTGGCTCAATCCTAACCCGACCCATTTATTAATCGTGTCAAAGCGGGTTGACCTGTTTTGACTGGAAACACGTTTAGGGTCAGCCCTAACCTGCTTATTTTTGTGTTGGGTTCACGGGTCGTGTCAAACATTGCCACCCCTACTCTCAACTATCCCTTGACATGCCTGTATTCAGAATCCCTGAAGATTTGGTGCGACCCTTAAAGAATGCCTAAGATCCACCCTACATTAGGGAGGGACACTTCAGCACCAAAAAGTAATAATCATTCCTCAAAAAGTGTAAATCACTTTTCCAGCGCTGACATGTCTACCCCTGATGCAGGGTGGACCTTAGGCTATTTTTAAGTGGTCGCACCAAATCCAACCGATTCAGAATTAAGAACAGGGCTTTCTTGATTCAGCAAATAAAATAAAGTCAAGCTGTACCATTTGCCCCATCACAGGGTTTCTGCCCCAATGCACTTTTTTTTGTGGGGCTTGCATCCCCCTATGAGGGGGCTAATGGTACATCCTGGACAGAACATCCTTTGGTATTAAAGATATGCAAATAAATTCAGTTGGGTAACCTAAGGTGAGACCGACAACAAGGGCTGACAAATCAGTGCCAAAAAGTGAAACGTATCCCTCAAAAAGTCCCTTTTTTGGATTGATGTTTTGGTCCCTAATGTCAGTCTCACCTTAGGCTGACTTTAGGGGTCACACCAAATCTGAGGCATACACTACTACTGACGAGAAGTATGGGTGCAAACAAGGCCTGATTTGGTAGAAAACTTAGAGTGGCTAAAGTTTGAATGATATCAGGGCTGACATATCAGCGTAGAAAAAGTGAAATACACTTTTTGGGGGATGTTTTTCACTTTTTGGCACTGATGCGTCGGCCCTGATATCATTCCAACTTTAGTCACTCTCTAAGTTGTCTTACCCAATCCGTTTATGGTGCAAACGTCAACCCAACTCAAGGTAGAATTGTTTCCCAAGGATTTCAAACCCCGAATCTCTTATCTTCACTAAATAATGTGTATGATCCTAATTGTTGAACCACTATTTCTACTTTTGGAAACTGTAAAGATAGGGTAATAGAGAACTTGTTACTGATGGGAGAGGGGAGAGAGAGAACAGAAGTATTGAAAGGGGGATGAAATCGTATGCGCCACTCCCCCTGATGGGACACTCTGGGGGCAGAATCAATTCACTTTTTGAAGGTTTTTGATTCCCCCTCCTGAATGTCCCATCAGGGGGGTGTCGCACTTGATATCAAACCATTGAAAGGAGTCCACTGAGCTATTGAAATAAGTGGACTTTTATCCTTTGTGCCACCTTATGGTGTGCCACAGACACAAAGGGGTGGGTTGGCGCACCATAAGGTGGTGCAGAGGATATGGCTCCGAAATAAGTAACTAATCAAATAATTTGTATATAAAATACTACAAAAAAATGCCCGCCGACGGCCTTTGTCATAGGAACATGCACATCATGATCTAACCCAAGGCGGTGCACACAAAGATGCCTCTCTAAGGGTTATTTTTGTTATTTGAAAAAAGGATAGGCTCTTCTACTCCCAAATTTATCTCTCCCCATGTCCCCACACCACAGGTTGACACATGATTTTTATTTTTATTTTTTAATCTGGTGACTTTCTTAGATACTTACCTTTTCATTTGAAAAACTCTGCCAATGTTTGTATCTTTAGACATTGCCGGTCTCAAGCCCGGATAAAGGAGGAGGGTGGCGTCAGGTTGAGAACCGGCCTTAAAAACCTACTCAAACCATTTAACATGAATCCTGAAAATACGTAGTTTTTTTAGAAAGTCTAAGTTTTAGAAAGTTTAATATTTAGGAAATACTTGGCTAGCAAGTTTAAGAGTTTTAGAAGTTTTTAATTTCAAAAACTTTCTAATTTGTTAAGGTTGTAAGCCTATTTTCCTCCCCTCCCCCACAATTTTTCACTGAAGATTATTGAATTAAAGTGTGTTTGATTGGATGGTCTACCAAGACAGGCCATGGGCGTTCTCTCTTCTTCCCTAGGGTGATGCCACTAGGCTCCTCTCTCTCTCTCTCTCTCTCTCTCTCTCTCTCTCTCTCTCTCGCGTGGGTTGTAGCACCCCTAGGTGAAACATGGGGCTCCCTCACCCTCACAATTTCTCTACTTCTCTCCTTCTTTCTCTTCTAGTACTCCTCTCATACTTGTTTGGAAATTCATCAACATTAAAGGATTAATTGACTCCATTAACAAGGTATGTGTTGCTGAAATTTTCTAGGTTTACACACTCTTAAAATCGCACGTCCCTAATCCCTTTTTATCTTTCTTTATGGGTTTCGATCCTGATGTGATCCCCTACCAACGCCCTCTCTTTCATGTTTTCCTTCTTCCTTCTCTCTTAAAACCTAAAGATTTCTTACTGTTTTGCCTAAAACCTTTATTAAAGAATCTTTGATTTTCTGAAATTTATTGATTTGACAAAATAATTCTTATCCAAATCTCAGGAAATTTTAACCCTAGACCCTTTGAATGATGCACTACTGATTTAGAAAGCTTCATAATTTTCTAACGCATCAGAGGGGTACTTTGGTAATTTTGGATTTATGTCCAAAATTACAAAAATACCCTTTTGAGATCTTTCTTCCTATTTACTCTTCTTTTCTTGTTCTAAATTCTTCTGATATTATTTCTATCATTTTATTCCTGTTTTTCCTTAATTTTGTGGCTATTTGCGTGTTCTACATTCATTCTTGGGCTATTTTGCTTTTGCGCTTTAATTTTGGGCAATTACTTAATGTTCTTGGTAATATCCTGCATCAATTTTTGGTATCAAAGCTTTGTTCTACATCATCATAACTCTTGAATAGAAGAAAGTTAACATTGTTGAAGGCTTCATTGGCAAGTAAACCAGTCTATTTGCCTCTTTGTCATTCCATGTCCGGTGTCTAAGGAGATAAAAAAGTTGCAAAGGGAGTTTTTGTTGAAAGGATGGGAGAACTCCTCCAATTGTCATTTAGTGGCAAGGAAAGAGTTGTGTAAGTCGAAAATCCAAGTGGCATGATGATTAGATCAATCACTTTGATTAATAAGGTGCTCCATTGCAAATGGTTGTAGCTTTTTGGACAAGAACAATGGCAACAAAAGTATGAAGTTTCAAAGAGGTGGGTGAGTACATATGGCTATGTCCGATGACACAGGCCTATGAAAGGGAGTAATGAAGAATCTGATTAACAGGAACAAGTACAGTGAGGTAACCAATCAGACACACATGTAGATATCCTTTGGATCAGAAGGGAGATCTGACAGCCTACATTCCAGATTTATATTTGATGATGCAAATGAAAGCTAAAACTCATAGATGTCACCTTGTAGAACAATCAATCTAGGATAATAAAAGAAAAAAAGGAGCAGGAGATAAGCTTTTACAAAAAACAAATTGCAGCACACCAAGATCTATAACAAATGATTAATTAACAGGAAATTACATGATGACTTGGATGCTCTAGACATTACATGGCAGAATCCTCAATAACCAATGTGGATTGTAAAAGGGGTGCTGTTGTATCTACCTCTTGTTTGAAGCATTTTCAACAAATAATGCAAATGCTCAGGAGGTTGGGTTGCAGCTACATCTTTGATGAATGATATATGGTCTGCATTTCGTTCACAAACTGTTAAAGTATGACACGCATTATAAAACAGACCCCCTTTCCAATGTCAACTATATCCCTAAAGAAATGTGACTTCTTCAGCATTAAAGACTAAAAAATTTCAGTACGCCCAGTATGTAAATATGATGACATTAAAGCCTAATATATATTGGACAAAGATTAGCTTGCTAAACAGTAAAGAGAATATTGAAAGAGATATAGATACTGACAAACAAGGTCCACTTAAAATATTATTTGGAAGAAAGAACGGCTGCACCCCATAAAAACACTCCAAGTTTCCACCAAGATCAATTTGTACGATCATTCAAGAAACAAAACATTCATCCTGTTGTATATAATTATAGCAGGTTTAGTTCTCAGCAAAGGTAAGACCACCCACTGAAATTTCACCACCAGCTTCAGAAACTAGACCAAGAAAGTCAGTGCATTCCAAGATAAACATTTTAATCACACACTTCCTTAATGTTAAACAACTTCAAATAAATAATATAAATAAATAACAATAATAAAAAAAACTCCATATTTGCTCTGCTACATTACAGTTTAAAAAAGGCATAAAAGGAAGGGGGGGGGGAGAGAGCAGATTAGAGTAATTAAAAATGAGATTGCATTCTACAATAGCTCTATCAAAATTACAAGCCACCATTAGTAGGGTTGATTACCCTGACCTTGTACTGAAGCCACAGGGCTAATTCTGGAGCCCTTAAGCTTGGACTCTCATTGCATGTTGGTCTATTGGGTACATTTTAGTAAAAGAGCAGTACTATAGCTGCTAATCCCCATATGCAGTGGACCTTAGGGAGTCAGCACCTAGTGCTTACAGCAAATTTCCTTAGTCAACAAGCAATCCACTGATGCACATGGCTATGCAGTATATTGACACATTTGATTGTCTGAAAATCTTTCCACAATGGTATTCTAGTGCTAAAAAATGAATATATATATATATATATATATATATATATTGTGAGAACTTTAAAAGAAATGAAAAACATGTTTTTTTTTGGTAAAATGTAGAACATGTTCCTTATCCATGCAAAATATGTATCCAACAATTCTTCAGAGATATTTTCCCAAATAAATCTTTATTCATATGTTGAAAAGCACTACATGATTCTAAAAAATGGTCAATATTCTGACAGCTAAGGAGGCCACAAGGTCCTGCTGCCACTGCAATATGACATGTATATAGCATGCCACTGGGTAGCTCAAATGAACTGTCAGCATCAGCAGATCTATGGAGTCTGCAATGCTGTCATACAAACCCATTAAATGGAGAGCAGTCACAATTAACTGCTGTACAGATGTAGCAATCACATGCAACCGCAGTAAAGCCTCTTGGTCTTTGTTCTTGTTAAGCCGTAATCATCAGCTGCAGTCCTCAAGCATGTCATTCAACCTACTAGTCATGAGGGGATCTGCCTACCCAAACGTCCAAGTAAAATGATCATGCAGCCCATGTTTAGAAGGCCCCATGACTTGTCGCATGGAGATGCATGCCTTAATATCTGTGCATTCCACAGGAGTCTCAAGCTGCATGCAATGCAATGTACTGAAAAATACAATAAAAAGTCACTTAATCCTGTCATATCCTAGCCTAGGTCCAACCTTGTTAAAAGCGATTTGTTAATGTTTATGCATGTTTTCCTCATGCCACCTCTCATGAAAACCCTTTTTTTTTCCATGTCACCCATGTTGAGTGTCCACATATTGCGGTTAACAAATTGGCACAATCTCAACTTGGACTAACCACTTTATCCTCTGACTGATCTATTTCCATGAGTGGTGATTTAACAAAGCCATGTAGCCACTAAACTTATGCTGTAAATATAACTAATTATAGGTAACTGTTATAACATCATAAACTCCAAAACTAATAAAAGGTTCAGTCATATTATCAAGATGCAAAGAAACAAACTCTAAATACATTAGAGTTAAAAATTAATCAGTTTCTGGTTACAATTGCAGCTCCTCCCTTCTATTTATATAAATTAGTCTTAGTATAAATTACTAAGATTCTAATCTCCTAACAGATTTAAACAAGTCCCTCCAACTAATTTACACAAAATGCCTCCTATGTTTGAAAAAAAAAATGGCATTAATCATAGTTTTCACAAACAAACAATCCTATCAATACAATACCCTGAATTTGTCTTATTGAATCATATCTCCATATATGATCTATGGAAAGAAAGTGCTTCAACAGGTCATATACCTAAGATTGGTTCTATGTTCCTTTTGAGGAGTTCTAAAACAAAAAGCAATTCATACACCAACCAAGAACACAGAGATGTATGTAGGAACATTTGTTTATATGGGAAACAAAGAGGGTTGCATTCATATTTGCGAATAATTTGACTGGAGTAAGAATCATAGCAAAACTATTCTACATTTTGAGAGGGATGGTGGTGGTGGTGGAAGAGGAAAGTTACCAGAAAATGAAGAAGTAGAAAAGCATCTGAGATTAGGTCTCCGGCGGCGGATAAACAATGAGGGCAGTGCGGTGGCGCATGAACCTCCATTCACTACTCCCCAGCCCGCCTTCATCTTCTTCCTCTACTTTCAGTCCTTTCGCCACCCACGACTACCACACCTTTTCTAGCCTATTATATAGCCGTTTCGTAATCGTCTTATTGTTTGGCATCCTATACAGTAAATAAGGTCTATCATTTGGTACACGGTATAGCTAAAGATTGTCTGACTCTTGATTTCATATAGCTGCCGCACCTGTGCCATTTTAAATCATCTCCGGTCTAAATGGACAGGTACCACTCCATTACCAATCAGTGCATGACATGTGGCCTGACAAAGGGTGTTTGAGTCAATATACATGGGTCAAAAAGGGTATCACAGTAAATATACAATAAATAAATACCTGTGTATTTATTAATATACCCTTTGTCAGACATTATGTCACATCATAAACAGAGACTGGAGTGGTACTTGTCCATTCAGACCGGAGATGATGTGAACCCGGGGCTGATGCATCAGCACTGAAAAGTGATTTACACTTTTTGGGGGCACAGTTACCACTTTTCAGTACTGATGTGTCCACACCCTAATGTTGTTTGCACCATTTGCACAAAATTCATTTGTACCTAATTTTTTCCATCAACCTTGTTATGTTACTTTACAGGCCCCTGGATTTGGTGACCAGCTTCTGGCCTTTTGATTTGTTGATTCCAGATCAAAAATAATAATTCCACTTAAATTAATCTTAAATCCTTTCTAGTAATTTGTTTAATTTTTGTTTATAAAACTATTTTTGCTCTAATGGTATTTTTTTAAATGATAAAACATATATTTATATAATTAAAATTTGTTTACATATATGTATGCATAAATTAGGTATGTGTTACGAAAACTATTGTGTAACTTTGTTATATAAAGTTTGTTTACAAAATAAACAATTTAAGATGATAGATTAGGTGAAATAACCATGCAAATTGACATGATTGGTAGTCATTTATCTAAAAAATAAAGGACTATGTTTATCTATGTGGTTAACTTATACATAGATTAGATGATTTATACAGTTTTTGGAGTCTTGGGTGTGTAATCATGATAAACATAGATTGAAATTTCTTAACAGTTTAGATTGAAATTCCATAAAATTTTCATTAGTTTGAAACATTCTAACAAACAAAATTTTCTTAAATCCCCAAGACAAAATATACAACAACAACAACAACAACAACAAACAAACAAACAGCCTTATCCCAACTATTTGGACCCCAAGACAAATATCCATCAAAATAAAAATTTTGAACCTCTAAAAGGTGTTATACATGGTAGATATATACTTTCCATGGTACCCTTTGTCAGGTCAGGCATGTGTCTCATGTTGGCGGTTACTGGAGTAGATATCTCTCTATTTAGACTGAAGACTATTTGAACCCAGTATTATAAATGTAGCCAATCTAGAGGCTAACCCATCAGATAAATGGTCTAAATTGGCCAGAGAGAGAGAGAGAGAGAGAGAGAGAGAGAAAGAGAGATTATCACTATGCTGGTCATGAGTTGTTTTACACCCCCCCCCCAAATTTTGTGCGTACAACAGAGGTGTGCAAGTTGTGCGCATGGACCAGGGGTGGACACATCAGCAACAAAAAGTGATATGTGCACCCCCAAAAAGTGTAAATCACTTTCTGGTGCTGATGCATCAGCTCCCTGGTCCATGTGCACAACTTTTGTGTGCACAAAATCCGGGCTCGTTGTTTTAACTTTTGCCTTTGCTTCTCTTGAAAGCAGGAGTTTAGGTTGTGAAATGATGAAATAGACCAAGAGTTTAAATAATAAAATTATGAAAATAAAATCAAATCAAATCAATATAGTCACCTTCGAATAGGGTGTACAGCCTTAGCTCAAGTCTCTGGATAAGTGAATGGATAAAAGTTCTATGAATTTAAACATGACAGAGTAAAGCCTTCATGCAGAACCGACTTATGCTGCTGCCATGCAATCCAAGACAACATTGAAAATTGAGATTTCAAAATTTCTCCCATTAACAGGATCAACAATGTAGTGGTAGGTAGGGTTCCGCAGCTGAAAATTGTTTTCAACAGATCCAATTCCGAGATGATGAAAATGGTTTGCCAATTTCCTTATTAAAAAAAAATTGGAAGGGAGAAAACATATCTTCAAACACTCTTTACATGTCTGACATTGCTTCCAAACGAAAACCGGCATGGATTTTAATTTAAACGCTGACGCTATCCTCCTCTACCCTCTGCTGAGGGTCAAACTGGCAGAAACATCAGCGCCAAAAGTGATTTTCACTTTTTGGGGGCATGTGTAAATCACTTCTGACGGTGATGTGGTCGCCCCTTGACCTCGGCAGAGGTTTGCATCGGCACAGAAAATCCTCACCAAAAAAAAAACCATCTGGCTCAAACCTCTACTGGCAATGCAGGGATTTATAGGTATGAATTCAGTAGACATAAATAGTAGGAAAAAACAATTCCTAGTCAATTTCGGACTGAGGGTTCTCCTTCATCCTGCGTGAGTTGGATGCTGCTCTTCATCGTAAAATTTTGCTCTTGCTGCAATTTTTTTCAACAAATTCTGGAACTCCAGAACTTCTACCCTCAGCCAAACCAACCCTCTTCTAGTCCAAAACTCTTGGAAACTTTACATCAAAACTGCTTTCTTGGAGCCAAAGAACCCAACTGTAATTATGTATCATCTACCAGTACAGCTGCTATGCAATTGCTACGACTCTGTATCTTGAAGACATTCTTCAGCTTCACAACCAGCCTCCACTCCTCAATAGACAGATCCTCCTGTAAATTTTTGGTTAGGGTAAGAAAGCAAAGCGCTTAGGTGAACCCCTGCTTGTTCATGATAGTAGGAAAAAAACTGTCTACTAGATTCTGTGAAGATTACCTGATAATTAGCTTTTAGCACATCTATAGACTTCCTAGTAATGTGGCTAACGAGTTCATCTTCCTCCTCAAAATGCCTTCCAAACAATTTTTGCTGCTCCTCAGGATTGGTGCTAGCTATCTGTACATCACAAAAGTAATTAGAGCCACTGTCACCGACTTTTAGGACCCTACAAACCCTTGAAACATCTGTTGTCCCACGGTGATATCCCTTACCTTTATGGCCACCTTCTGGCCTTTCTTGGCCACATCAACCTGTTTGTGGTTAATTTCAATGGATGCAATCCATCCAATATCAATAGAATCCCTAGAAGGAATACATATTGGAGTGCTAACCTGAGAAACACAAAGTCAAAATCTAATCAGAGAACTTCTGCATTTGAACATGAAAAATTTTACAAACCTAAAAGAGGTGCCCTCAGGCAACTGACTCCCCACCCTGTTTAGATTCATCTTGACTTATGATTTTCTTTGTCTTTTCTTTCTCAGTTATTCAGTTTTGAAACACACATATTTTTCTTTGTAAATACATCAATTTAATGTGTAAATGTGAATTACTAAATTGACTTATATATGTTAAAGTGCTAAAAAATATGGAGCACTCCAAAGTTAACCTTAGAAACTTGGTTCTTCGTGGAATTCATGATGGGATTTCCAAAACAAGCTTACAAATCCTAATCCTTCCTCTCTTTTTTTTTTTGCAAGTAAATTATCTCATTAATATTTGAACAAATGTTCCAGCAAAGATTCACAAAAAGGCCTTACAATTTAACAAAACACATGAATAATCACCCCCATGTACAGTAATACCCAATCCCAAGAATATCCAAATCCTAATCCATGTATGATGTTAAATTAGAAAGGAATGAATACAAAATTGAAAATTTTCTGTTTTGAGAGAGGAAAACTTATCAACACTCTAATAACCCCCTTCTCTTGCTTGATCTAAGACCTCTCAACTTGAACTCTAAGAGAAAACAGTGGGCTTTATCCAAAGCCCCCAACATGTGCAATGCATTTAGAATGGAAACGATGAAATTACCACAATTGAGTGTATCACCACTATAAAGCCCCTGAGTTTAAGGACCATAATTTTGGAAGCAAAGGAAATAACAAGCCAGACAACTACATTTCATAACACCAAGCATGAGTGATTATCAAATTTTTGTCCTGGGAATTTATTTGAAAGGTAGGATCAACTGTGAAATTGAAGTCATCTTTGTTACCACACCTAGAACCTGAGACTTGCAGTACTAGTTCAAATCATAAAAATGAGAAGAGGCTCAAACTCAGAGAATGTTCATTCAACAAAATTGATGGTTCTAATGTTCATACTGGAAAAATACAAACTTGGCCAAGTCTTGCAATAAGAGAATGTAAACAAGAAACTGAACCAAACAATACCTTAGCAATGCCTTCAAGAACTTCAACTTCCAAAACTATTGGGTCCTTCTTGTTGAAAATGCAGTTTGGTATAATCTCCAGAACACATGGGAAGACTGCTTCTTCTGCGGCTTCCTTCTTCTTTTCTTCCTTGAGATTATCCATATAAGCTTTGAATTGATCGAACAAGTGATAAATAATGTCAGCAATCAATATCTTCACACCAGTCTCATCTGCAAGCTCACGAGCTTCAGGCGTGACTTTGACATCAAATGCCAAGATGATGGCATATTCCTTCTTCCTCTCAAGCATGACACTGGCTCTCATGACATCCCTCTTATGTACAGGGCTATATTTATACCACTGACAGGTATGTTCACTGCTGGACTCTTTAAGAACCCCAACAACGCTTCCAAGGAGCCAAGTGTAGCGGCTTGTACACAAACACCCTCGCCACTCTTGTCAATTCTGCTCATGACTGACTTCATGTCATGCATAGTTGCTTCTTTGATGTCTTCCAGATCATCCTCTAGGCCTACCACATATAGACCAGTGCCTGCAATGGCATGTTCAAGGCCCTACAAGCAACCAAAATACACAGCAAATCTTTTAAAACCCTGCTCAACAAATGCATGTGTCTGTGCATCCGTGTGTATAAAATACAACTCTATGAATATGTGCATACTCATGTATGCATGAATTTATGAAGTGCATTTCAGAAATTAACACCTGTGCAGCGGTCTTGACACCCTGAGCAGCCTTGAGTTCTTTATGCTGTAGATATGCTCCCTGAAATAAGACAAACACTTAAGCGCTGTATGAGATGCATTGATTATTATTATTATTATTATTTTGAGCGGCAAGGAAATAATTTATTGATGATAACAGAAAGGAGAAAAGTACAGCAGAAAAGGATCACTGAGAAGGTGATACTGAAATAGAGAAAACAAGACAAAAAACACCAAGTAGAAGAACAAATTACAACTCCTCACACCATATAGCATGCCACTCCAATTCCTCAAAATTAGCCCCATACAAAGACCACCAGCTTACCATGACTTCAAAACTTAACCTCAAAGATCCTGCTATTTTTTTCCTTCCACAACTCCCAACAAATCGCCCCCAGTAAGGCTCGCCAAATGGACAAAAGAAAAACTCTCAAAGCTACTAATCCACAAACTCATGATTAGCTTATTAAAGAGCTTTGGAAAAACCCAGGATATTTGGCCATGAGCAATGGACGAAGAGGCAACTTAACGATTCCTCCTCTTCCATGCATAAGATACATCTATTAGCCAAGTTCCAACCTCTACTCTGAAGATGATAAGGGTTAAAAATTTTCCAGGTAATTATTCTAAAAAAAGTGATACTTTGGAGGGAATATCCAAGTTCCAAATGCCTTTATAGGAAAACGAAAGCACTAAGGAATTTAACACTTCCGCATAGAATGATTTAGAAGTGAAACAACACTATCGATTAAGCTTCCAACTCCATCCATCCCCACTATCTGGAAAGGGATTGAGATTACCTAATACCTCCAGTATACTAATAATCTTTCCCAGTTCCCAATCATTTGGATCTTTTCTCAACTTAGAATCTCATACCCTTCTATTAAAATCATAACAGTTCACTACCGAAACTTGAGAGTCCAAAGTCAGCCGAAAGATATTCGAGAAGATCTCCTTGAAAGGAGCCTCCCCCACCCACAAATCCTTCCAAAATCTAATGTTCTTCCCCGTACCTAGCTTAAACCTAATAATTATTACATGCATTGTAGATATTTTTGGTCATAATTGAAAGCTTTGGCTTCCAATAAGAACAAAGTTGATGCAACATACAAGAGAAAGTTATAGGATATTTCAATGCCCTCAAATAAGTTGTCAAATTAAAAGTGTAGAAGCAAATAGTTCAATAATTGAAATTTTAGAACACAAGTAGCCACGAAATTAAGAAAGTTGGTAAATAGAATCAAAGAAAAGAAGTTATAATGAATTAAGAGAGAAAAAAAAAATAGAAAATAAGTAAAAAGAGCCAAAGAGGTAATTCTATAATTTTGGACAAAAAATACTAAAATGCCCTTATAACACGTCAGAAAATTCTCAAAATTTAAGGGTAGTTTCTGACATGTTTAAGGGTTTTACAATCAAAATTTAATGAATTTAAGCCCAATATTAACAGAATTATCAAAAATTAAAGTTTTTGTTTTGGATTTAAAGTGTAAAAACTCATTTAATGGAGATTTTAAGAACTAACAAGGAATCTTGTAGATTTGAAGAGGAAGAAATAAGAAGAAAGAGAGAGAAAGAGAAAGATACAAAATATACCTTGAAGGATACAAGAAGATTACAGTTGCACCTATGCAAGAAAAAGAGAGAGGGGAGCCATGAGTGACGTCTACCTTGGGAAACCATCCAAATTCACATAATAAAATCAATATTCTTCACTGATTTATTCATAGGGGAGGGGTTCCTTTAAATAGGCTTACAATTTTAAAAGAAGTAACAATTTTCTAAATTAGAAACCTATTAAAACTCCTAAACTTGTAGCTTAAAATATACAACATCAAACACTTACTAAAACATGACCTTCTAAAAACTTAACCACTAAAACAACTAAACATGTTGCACAAGTTTAACCTAACTTAAGACTTTCTAAAAACATAATCTTCTAAAAAACACTATTCCAACAACTTTTAATAACCCTTTAGTAGTTTGGTCATAACTTTCCCAAATCACCTCAGATTTGCTCAATCTGGATATCGTTAGAAAGATAGCTGAATAACCTCTCTAATAATACCAAAATCAAGCAAAAAAGTCAAGTTTTTTCCTTAGAAAAATTGGGTTAAAAGTGAGTGATAGGATTATAACTCAAAAACCCAAAAAAAAACTAAACTAATCATGGCACTATTGGCCTTATTACAAATTATCTCCACTTACAAAATTTGAATTGATATAACTTGTAAATTTAAATCTGACCCTTTTGTGGGGCGGCAATACATAAGTTTCTTTGTGTTGTCCGCACCAAGAGTAGTCTATAACTA
>JAOXJP010000012.1:11490084-11507436 GCA_025762735.1 Platanus orientalis | reverse complement strand
TTTTTATTTTACACAAAACTATATTTTAACATTATTTTATTAATTTTATAGTATTTATATTATTTTTAAAATATTTACTTAATTTTTAAAATATTTTAATAAAAAAAATTAAAATGAAATTAATTAAGTATTTTAAAAAATAATCTTTTAGTAAAATTATAGTATTTATATTTTAAGTAATAAAATTAATCTAAGTCATTTTTGAAAAATATTTTAAGTATTTTATACAAAATTTTTATTTGTAGTATTTAATTTATCTTTAATAATTTAAAATACTTTTTTTTTTCATTTTTTTTAATTTTTTATTTTGAGGTTCGGCAGCTTGAATTTATGTGGGACTAGTCTGCTCGGCTAGGCTAGCCGAGCATGGCTTGCTCCACTCAGCCACCCCAGCTGAGCATGCTTAGTATACTGGTCGAGTGGGGTAGGCCTTACTAGGCTAGCTTGGTCGAGCATGCTAATCATACTCGGATTGGTCCGGCTAAACATGACATTGAAAATTAATTAATTAATTAATTATTTTTAAATAAACCACATTTCAAAAAAATTAAACTACATTTCATTCCTTATCTCTGGTGGATGTTGAGGTTGCTCTCTTGCTGCCTTGTCGTTGTCCACGGTCCATTTTAACTTTAAAAACATAGGGAGAAATATGTAAGGGGAAAGGAAGATGGCAATGTACAAGAAGGGAGTGAAGGAGAAGGAGAATGGGGTGAGAAGAAGGAAAAAGAGGTGAGGGTGTGGGGTTTCTTATGGTTTGGTTGGGAAGAAGAAGATGAGGTTGATGGTTTCTTACAGTTTGAAGAAGAAGAAGATGAGGTGAATTTAGAAAAATATGTGGTATGGAAAGTTTTTTACGGTGGAGAATGAGGTGTGGGGGGAAGCTTTGACTAAGAGCATAATGAAAGTGTAGGAGGGGGAATTAGAAAAAAACTAAGGTGGACTTAGAAGAGAGGGGAAGTGAGGTGGATTTAGAAGAAATTGTGGTGGCAATAGAAAGTCCCTTGTATTGTTAATAATGGACTTAATTTTAAGCCTAATAAAAGGCCCAGTCAAGACGGAGGGATTTTTGGCCTAGATCGTCTCTGGTGAAAAAGTGTTCAGCGTTAATCAAAAGCATCAATTTTACATTGACATGTGGTGAAAAGTGAAAAATATGTTTTTTTTAGCATGGGTTTATGGATACAACTCATTTTTTCTGTCACATGTCAGCACAAAATTGCTACTGGACACCTTTTCGAGGGAGACGATACCTTCAAAATTTGGTAACCAAAATGTCCAAAACCCTCGGCATACCTTAATTGGGTTGCAAGTTGCGACTTGTGAATGATGTATTATCAAACCACCCTTAAATTCATTTTTGTCTCATTATTGAGCGATGGGACTTAATCCTATGCTGTATCATGGACGATTAAGATGTAATTATACTATTTTCTAGTCGGTATTTATTTATTTTTTAATTGTAAGTGAAAGATTGAAACCTTTTAAAATTGGGTAGGAATTTGAAATTTTGTCTAACTCCACCCATTTTCTTTCACGTGTCATCCCCTCATGTCCAAGACGGTGTCTTGAACACCAAATCCCAGACAGAACATTTTCTTCCTAAGAAGAAAATAAACTATTAAATTGTTGTGTATTTACACAGTTTAGCAATAATAATATTTGATTACGAGCGTAACCCAATTATCTTTTAGCAACAATAATAACAATAATCATTACCATTATTACTGTTATTATTATTATTATTATCATCGCCATCATCATCCACCTCATCACGTTTTTAGATTTCCAGTTGATAAGTCTTAACACAGTATAAAATTGGGATTTCCTAGATTGATCAATTAGCACAATTAATACAAATTTAGTCACTATTGATTTGGATCTCATAAGCCAAACCACCAATGTTTTACTTGGAAACGAACCCTGCACAATCCTCTTTTCTTGGTGGAAAAGTTTATTTGTGCTTATCTTACTTTGAAACAAAGGGGCACTAAAAGGGCAAAAAAAGTGGGAAGACGGAGGACAAAGCACAACAACGTTGAATGACAAAATAATATAGGAGAAAAAAGCTTATGGAACAAGCAAAAGAATTTGCTAGGTTAGAAGGAAAATGAAGATCGAAATAGTCCAGCTATTTGACCCATTTATATCCCGATCTTCCTAACCTCTCAACCGAAAACATTTTTAGTTTTGAGTGTTTCTTGTAAGCCAAAAAGAATCCATATACAAGAGAGTTGAAATAATGAAATAGCGTGACTTCGTGGGTTAGCCATCTATATATTTTTTATTAATCCGATTAATTGGGCAGTGTTGGCTTAAAATTGGTTACATCGTGCATCCACCCTGAGGGTAGAATTTCGGCGGTAACAAGTAGATATCCAAATTGAACCCAATTTGACCCAACAAACCCAATAATTGACTCAACCATCTATTTTGATGGGTTTCGGGGTTCACTTTCCCTAACCCGAGTAAAATAAACAGATTGTTTGTGTTTGGGTTGATAGTTGATACCCCTCAACAGCCCAAATCCTCCTCCTTTTCACAAAACTGTCTTGCAACGAGTATATCCACGAAAGTGAATTGTTATTTGCGATGGTTAATTTTTTTAGACAATAAGTGTGTTGGAGACTGTAACAACCCTGTCCACCCTAGTTATTTTATTTGTTATGGGTGTCATAACCATAGAGCAATTCTCTTCTCCTGGTTTTGTTATTTGGATGTCTCAATAAGGAGAAATAAAAACACGTCAAACCAAGTTGAGGGAAACTTACATATAAGGTTTTGTGGGATATTACTATCTCCCACCAACAGGATCAGACGTCCCCGCATGCAGACCGTAAAACTGATCCTTGTTCTAATGTCAATTGTAATGACTTGATCCAATTTGGTTTGATATTGTTTAGTTTTGGGTATTCCAACCATGGGTCCATTCTTTTGTCCTAGTTTTGGTCTTCAAGCATCTTAACAAGGGACCATTCTTTAGAAAATGTGTTAAACCAAGTTTAGGGAAGCTTATATGCTCAAGATCACTCACAAACTAAGGCGACTTGTGGTCTTACACTAACCGTTGCAAGACAGTCTTGTGTGCATGAGAAAATCATGAGTGCAACCCAAACCTATACCGACACCTTATCAATCTGAACCCGGTCCGCCCAGACTCAATGGCGCCCCCCTAAATCGGAAGAGCAACTAATCAACCAACCTACCTCGTTACCCCACCATGTGAAAAGCACTGGAAGACATTAATAAAAATAAAAAATAAAAAAGAAAAGCGAAAGGGCAAGAAGTAAAAAGTAAAAGCCCGCGTCAAGAGCCCAAAGAAACCTCTTGCTTTTCTGTTTTCTGTCTTGGAGACCCTCTTCTCTCCCTCTGGAGTGAGTCTCTGGTCCCTCGCGCTCTGCGTCGTCTTGTCCCATGTTAACCTGTTTCGCCGACCACCGAGGGAAATGCAGAGCGCCTGCGGACGGGTTTCTGCTACTGTCCCTGATCTCAATCTTTTTTGTCAGTTCCAGAGCTTGCTCAAACGGGAATTGCCAGGTTTGTTCCTTTTTTCACCAGAACTCAGAGATCAAGAAATTTTAAGTACCCGTACAGTCTATTTTTTTCCTAGATTTCTTATTAATACTTAAAATTCTCAGCTTCTGGACCCTTGTTCCATGGCTACCGACTGTGGTCCGGGTCTCTACTGCGGCAACTGTCTTGCAACGGGGAAGACTCAGCCCACTTGCACCAGAGGCCAGGCAATCCAACCCACATCAATTGTAAGTCAATTCTTAATTTTGGGTTTCTGTTTCACACCAAATTCTCTACCCGAGTTTCAATTTTGGCTGGAATGTTGGCTTTTGCGTACTGGGTGTGTGTAGATCAAGGGGCTGCCATTTAACAAGTACTCGTGGCTGATGACCCACAATTCGTTCTCCATAGTTGACGCCCCACTTTTGACTGGTGTCCAGAGGGTGACATTTTACAATCAAGAAGACTCTATTACTAATCAATTGAGGGTATGCAATTTTTTTTTTTTTTTTGGATAAGTAATTGAGGGTATGTTATAGATTTCAGTTTCCTTCTCACTGAAGTCCCAATTCCATTGATTTTTTTTTTAATCTTTTTTTTTTTTAGAAATAAATTTAAATTTAAATTCTGGGTTTTGTTCAGAATGGTGTGAGAGGGTTGATGTTGGACATGTACGACTTCGAGAATGATATATGGCTCTGCCATTCTATGCGGGGACAATGCTACAACTTCACTGCCTTTGTAATCAGCACTGAAACTTTTCCAAATTGATCGTCTAGCATTGTTTATAACTTTATTATTATCATTTTCTGTAAAATGGTCTTACTATTGCTGTGCCGAGAGCATTTTGCAGGAACCCGCAATCAACACTTTGAAGGAAGTAGAAGCATTTTTGAGTGAATACCCATCAGAGATTGTGACCATTATAATCGAGGACTATGTGCATACTCCTAAAGGGTTGACAAAGCTGTTCACTGCGGCTGGGTTGCTCCGTTATTGGTTCCCAGTCTCGAAAATGCCAGCAAAGGGTGAGGACTGGCCCACTGTGACTGACATGATTACAAAGAATCACCGACTTCTGGTTTTTACCTCTGATGCTTCGAAGGAAGCTGATGAAGGAGTTGCTTACCAGTGGAGGTTCATGGTGGAAAATGAGCGTAAGTGCTAACAAAACTTTTGATAGGTTTACAATATTGACGGTATACCTGTTTTCTAGTGTGATCTTGAATATAATGGGTTTCAGCTGGCGATGGTGGGGTTGTACAAGGCTCATGTCCAAATAGAAAGGAATCACAACCACTCAATTCGAGAAGCGTATCTCTGTTTTTACAGAACTCTTTCCCTACATTCCCACTTCAAGCTGAAAGTTGTAAAGAGCATTCAGGTGCTCTACTGGAGCTGGTCGGTACTTGTTATAAGGCATCTGGGAATGTGATGCCTAATTTTCTGGCCGTGAACTTTTACATGGTATCAAAACCTTAATCTATAGAAGAGAATTATATAGAAAAAATTTTGACCAACTAAACATCCTAATGGGAAAAGAACTTCTGCAGAGGAGTAATGGAGGAGGTGTTTTTGATGCCGTCGACAGAATGAATGGCCAGACGTTATGTGCTTGTAGCTCTGTTACCGCCTGTCAGGTTTATAACCAGTACTTGTCTGAAGTTTCTTTATTTGAACAATAATTCTTGGATTCTATATTTTACTTCAACTGTTTATGGACTCTTTTTTTTTTTTTTTTGTGCACAAGAGGAACTCGTGCCGGTATGAGAGAACAGCAAGTTGCCTTGCTTCTTGCCTGTAGCATCATATGGTGCACACTTCATGGGTCAAATATCGACTTGATTCAATGATTTTGGCCATCTGATATATACTCTTTTTCTGGATTGTTTGTTTTATTTCCAAGGATGGAATATGTTTGATGGTTAGAATCATCTGATCGGGTCAATTTGGATCCATGAGATATCTTCAGTGGAGAACTTCTTCTCTTCCAGTAATACTACAAATATTTCTATGTACAATGTTTCTTTGTAAAAGTCTCCCTTGATGGGATTTTGCAGGCGGGAGAACCGATGGGATCTTGCAAGGAGACTGCTGCATCTAATAGAACTCCTTCTCTTACGGCCAGTACTGGGGGCAGTTTTTCAGGATACGTTCAGTTTTCGCATTCTGCTGCAACTGCCTATTTTTCAAATCTCTTGGTTCTCAACCTGTTTCACGTTTCATTCACAGCATTGTTGATGTTGTTGCTGTAACTAATCATACATAGATATCAGGTCAGGGGTTAGATGGCTAATGAGCTTTTCTTCTACGGTAGGCTTTTATTTTTGTTGTTACATTACTTTCAGAGGTCAGAATATGTTGAATGCATTTCTGCATTGGCTAGTGGAGGTTAAGACAGGCTAGCGGGAGTTACAGATGTGATTGTAGACGGAACAATGATTTAAAATTATCACATCAATGTCGGGTGGATAGTGGTCAAGAGAGACTTTGAAAGTACCAAGAATCCAAAATTGTGGTTCAGGTATGCTTCATTTGAGGATTTTTATTTTTATTTTTGCTGAAGTGGATTTTTCTTCTTATGTTGAACTTCATACTAGATGTGGCATCTAACATGAATTATCGGTAACCCTTTTCTTCCCGCTATTGTATCAGAAGCATGACAATTTATGCACTTCAGATCTGTTTCTTTTCCGTCTCCTTTGTTTGGTAGAGTGAGTTTGCTGTAATACGAACCCAAAGGGATTCAAACCTGCAGCCTTTGGGCCTTGTAGGGGGCTAATGCCAGTAGGATGTTATGTAATAATCAATAAAGATCACCTCCAAACAAATAACAAATGAAAGACTTATTAGAATTAGCAGCTATGCATAATAGGAGGGCCAATTCGACTGAGATAATTTGGTCAATTAAGACTAATTAAATAAATAGTAATCTGAATTTTAAAATATGGAATCAAAGCAATGAAATATTATAGAAAATTAGGAACTTAAGAAAACAACCAGCAGAAATAAAGGATTAACCTCATCAATTGCTCTTAGGCTATTGAGACAAAATCAACTTGCGAATTCTTGATTTATTAGAAAGTAAACTCTAGCAACTAAACAAATATTATACACTTTCACACGATCTCTAAGAATCATAGAAGCTTTCCAAACATGGTAAAATAAAAGTTACTCAATAGGTTAATAAACTCGAAGAGATTCAAGTTCAAATAACAAGCAATTCTCATTCATAGAAATCAACTTGTTTTAATTACATAGATGTGATGGATATTTATAGACATAAATCTATTACTAATGCCAAACAAATTTAACTACTAATAATGTATCTAAAAAAGAACCTAATTAAAGTAGAATTTCCAAATAGATCATTTCCATAAAAAAATAATATCATGCTAGTATTTTGGTCATTACATTCCCAATCCACATTGGATTTACGAGATCTTGGACTTTCTGGAAAGGTAACGGGATAACTTTTCAAATGACACCAACATCAAGTCAAATAGATTAGTTTGAACCCTTGAATATAAGGCATAAAGAAAAGTGATGAAAATATGATTGTCTTTTTAATTAATGACTCATACTTTAGATTTAGAACAACTTATGAACCAAGACTCTTTTAAATAAAAAGTTTTAATACAAGTACAACTCCTAATTATAATCCATAAACTAAGAAATAGAAGAAAATAGAAAATTGTATTTGGACTTCTAGTGGCGCGGTAAGGCTTACCGTTAACTTCCCTAGTGGTGCGGGTTCAAGTCACGGAAACAACCTCTCTAGAAATAGGGGTAAGGCTGCGTACATCTTGCCCTCCCCAGACTTAACGCGGGAGCCTCGTGCACTGGGTTGTCCTGTATTTTATCAACGGATTTCCCCTATTTCAACAACTGGGATCACATGTGCTCTCCTTTGTGGAGGAATGTATCCTTCACATGATGGGCCGGTGGGTTGAAGGCTCATTTGATTGGGTCCATTAGGTATAATAATCAAGCCCTCTGGATAGATTTATACCTGCATCAATCTCCCATAATGTTTCAGGAAATATTCAACTCCGAACTTCAAGGCTTTTGCAGAACTCTTCTAGATATATTTATAGCCACTCTTGTTTTATCCGATGGAATATTTAAAAAAAAAAAAAACATCATCCTCATTGTTGGAAGTTTAATCATCACCATCTTCTTTTTCAGCTAGTGTCATGCTTATCGCTTCGGACACATTTATAGGAAATGTCCTTACTTTCTACAGGTGTAGCAAGTAATATCTATATTCTTCTTCTCTTTCTTCTTCATCCCCTTTTCTACCGCCTTGTCAATTGGTTGATTTTTCAGTGCTACTTCAACTAGTGAAGGAACAAGCTTTCAAATAGATTCAACATCTTCCTTCTTGGTCAGCAGTCTTTTCTTCAGAATGTCTTCAACTTGCAAGACAATTGTTTATGCTTTATTCACTATCCATGCTATACCGCAAAGTTGGATATGTGGATCAAGGAAAAGTGTATAGTACTATCAGGCTCCACACTTCCCATCACCTGTAATATGCTGTTAAAATCTCTTCTAATTCACCTTTTCATTCTTCATCATGCAATTGTAAAATTTGTGTATACACTCTTCTATTGATTCATCTTGTTGTCAAAGGTTTCAAAACTGTAGATATAGCTTTTGTTGGGAATCATTTTTTTTGAGAGACAAGCGAGCGAACTTTATTCAAGAACAGAAAAAGAAACACACAAACAAACAAAAAGAAAGCCCTCATCAAGGAGATGAAAGGGCAAGAAAAGAAACAAACCAAAAACACCCAAAAAAGACCAAACGCTACAACTCCTCACTCCAAACAGAATACCACTCCCTCTCATCGAACTCCTCTCGAATGGAGATCCAATCGAACAACAAATGGTAAATGAGGAGGGAAATCATCAAGTATGAATGATTTGACAATAAGTTACTTCATCTCTTCCCAAAGTATCTGGTAGTAATCTTCCCGATATTTGATAGTTGTCTTGCATTTAGGACTATCGGGACATAGCAGCATCACATAACTTCACAGTAGCACATCATACTTTCTTCCGCTTGGATAATCCATGTTATGCTAAGAAACTTTCCAGACATGTGATCCAGTCTCGAAATAAATGCGGGTTCATCGTGTCTTGGGAATCTGGGACTTCCTTTTTGATAATTCGATCTACAACATCATAGTGCTGCTATATAAGATTGAACAAAATCCTGCGTTTTCTTGTTGGAGCTTGATGTTGCCTCTGCCAATTAATTGGATTCTTATTTCTAAACATAGGAATGTCTTTTCTTTTTGGAAAGTTGGAACGACTAATGCATGTGGAGGTTGATATACCATGCTACCACTTTTAGATATGACATGTCTTGGATTTAGTTTTCTCACTTCAACTTTCTCTCCCAAATAAGTACCTTTTTTTTTTTTCTTGAATCAAGAAGGGAGGTTTATAACTGTTACAAGAAATTTTCTTGAACTTTACAAGTGCAAGCTGTTTTGTTCTACCAAGACTTCTCATATTTGCTTTAGCCCCATTGATTCTCCTATTTGAGATTCTGAGTAGTCAGGGATTGAAGACCCGTAGAGTCTACTTCACCATTCAAAGACTTGCCATTTTGATGAACTATGGATTCTTTAGTGTCTACGCCCAATGCTTTAACTTTATTGGACAATGCAACAAAGTCTTGTTCTTCACCATGGCGATATAGGCTAGTAGGCTAGAGAGTCAAAGACAATTAGGTTTAATCTATAAGCCTAGGTTTGGCTCAATTGATCAGAATTTCAACTTTGATGCCAAAACCGATCCAATACAAATCTGAAGGATTCAAACCTGTGGGGTATGGGTCCTGTAGTGTGGGCTAGAGCCAACAGAAGCTTATGGAATTATCAATAAGGTTTAAACCCAAATAAATAATTAATCAAAGGCTTTTTAAAATCCTCAGCTATTTGTAATAACAGGGCCAAATCAATCATGGTTTTAAAACTCAAATTGGTGGCTCAGATGTCTGGGGCTGATTTCGATCCCAGGTCAGACGATCCAACTGCAAATCCATGACCAACCTTAGATCGGGATTGAAATGATCCAATACCAATCTGGAACGATCCAGACAATCTGTACCCTGGGATCGGATTGCCTCAGGGCGATCCCAAGTTTGATTGTCCCCAATGTCTTTCATGACACCTCGGTCCACCCTTTTAAGCTTTGACGCCTGCAACAAAACTATTTCTGTCCTGCATTTACATGCCGTTTCTTTCACCAGGCGTCTCATTTCTCTACTGCCAAGTCCCCAAACATTCAATGACAATATAGTGCATTTCATTGACTGCAACCTCTGTGTCCCCTCAGATTCCTTTCATCCCTTCTCATATGACAGGTCTAACTCAAAATTTTCGACTCCCTTGGCTCCTTGCATCCGCCCTCCTTTTTCTCTATTCTACCCTTATTTGCTCGAGCTTTTTCTTTCTTCTCTAGGTATGCAAATAGGTCTGAAGCCTCCTTTTCTAAACTGTATAAAGAAAGACCCATCACTTTGCTTACCTCCTCTACCTTCTGAAGAACCCACTCCGTGATCCCGCTAAGGGTTTCTCAACCTGATCATTTGCCCACACTACTATGGCCTAATGCTTTTCATGCTCCAATTTCATAGTCTCTCCTATTGACTGATTGAAACCACTTAATTCTACTATATCATGTCTCTACTGGTTCTCCTCACCTGATCCCTTCCCCTCTCCTTCAAGGCTAATTAACCCCCTCTCCCCTACTCTTAGCTCCCTTCTGAACACTAGCATTCTCCCCTCTCTGTTCCCCCATTTCGCCTTTCTTGTTGACTTCCCTCTCACCCTTGATTCACTGGTCCTCCTTCCTTATACACCTTTCCCCTCCCCCCCCTCCCCTTTCTTCCTTTACCGATCTATGAACCTTGAGTTGGATTGTCCTTCAGAAGGTTCATTAAAGCTGAATTTTGATGGAGCTTCTAAAGGAAACCCAGGACCAAGTGGTTTTGGTTGTGTTGTTAGAGATAGTAACAACAAAGTTATATGCATGATGTGTTGTCCTTTGGGGACATGTAACTCGTTACAGGCTGAGACAATGACACTTCTTATGGGTGTCCGGGAGCTCCGGAAGATGGACATTCAAGGCTGCTTGGTGGAGGGTGGTTCTTCTATGGTCATTGGTTGGGCTTTAGGGAAAGGTGTGGGATATTGGAAGCTTTCTCCACCCTTATATGAGATAAAGGAGCCGGTGTCCATGATGGGGGTTTCTTTTTCTCATGTTTTAAGGGTCAAAACACCATTGCCGACAAAGTAGCAAATTTGGGCATTGGGATGTCTTCTTCTTTTGTAGGATGTGATTTTCGGGATTGTGAGGTGTACTGTTCTCTTGTTGTTGTTGTATTAGTATTCTTGTTTTTCTTCTTCAATAAAATTGTTGTCAATTATCCACACAAAAAGAAAATGATCCTTCCCCTCCCTCAATTTTTTTTATCGCACTCCCCTCGAAATTCTTCTTCTTGTAGTCCTGGCTCCTCTCCTGCCCTCCCTCAAGCTGCTCTTCTCAGCTCGCCTCTGCCCTTCCGGATTATTTCCCCTTTCATCCCCCAAATTCTATGCCTCCTAACCTCCCATGAGATTATACGTACCTTTTCTTGCATGCAGGTCCATAGCTATGTCTTCTGTCCCAGGTGATGAGTTCACTTCCTGAGGCATTGTTACTATGTCACCATAAAAAGTAAAATAAAAATAAAATGCAAACTATTATCTTTTTCTGAGTTCATTCCTAGGGATGTACACAGCTTTTAACTCCATAAACAATTACAAAAATGGCTATCAAAATCTAGAATTTCTTTTTAATAAATAAAATTTGGAGTGATGTAGTCAAGTTTCATTCTTTCATTGGAAAACTTATAACTTTACTGTGAAGCTTAATTTATTGAACTGTTACTTTTCATGCTTGGTAATGAGTTAGGATCAACCTAAGATAGACCTACCTCTAACCTACACCAACTTGGATCTGATGGGTTTAGATACTCAAAAACAAAATCTTTATTTCATTATGATAAATAACCTTCCCCACTAGACAAGAAGTCTAAATCCTAAAGCAAAACAGGGAAAAGAAGGGTAATTCCAAAGAGACAATTCTTCAAGATCATCCTCTACATATCAGTGTTGATTGAACAAACACCTGACTGTGATGTGGACATTAGAGCAAGTTGGGGCCCACACTTGGCCTTGGTGGGGTCCACGCATAGAGAGATTTATGGAAGATACAATGTTATATGGTTTAATAAGGTTCTTTTAGAGGGGGTAACGTTTATTTATGTGTCCATGTAATAAGGCCAATAGTGCTAAGATGTTGGTTTTTTTTTTAAGAGTAATCCCATTTTTTATGGTTACCCAACTTTTCCAAAAGTCAAAACTTGTCATTTTGGCTTGATTTTGGTATAATTAGATAGATTATTCAGTTACCTTTCTAACTAGACAAGATTGTGCAAATCCGATGTGATTTGGGAAAGTTATGGCCAAATTACTAAGGGGTGTCAAGTAAAAACGGGAATAGTGTCTTTTCTTTTAAAATTGTTAGTTTTAGTTGTTTTAAATTTAGGAAAGTGAGTTTTTAGTTTTAAATTTTAAAAAACTTGGCTAGCAAGCTAAGGATTTTATGAAGTTTCCAATTTTGGCAAGTTTTTAATTGTTTAAGCTTGTAAGCCTATTTAAAGGCAACCACTGCCCATAATTTTACAATGAATGAAGAAATTGATGAATAAATTTTTTTTTGGCTTTCTAGCTCTTGGCTAGTGTGTTCTTTATTTGTGAAGTCTAAAAACCAGGAGTAGTTTTCCCCAAAGGTGGATTCCTTGGGTTTATTCAAGCTTGGTGGAGGCCACAATCCTCTGTTTTGGGTTTTGGAAAAGCGTCAAATCAGGTCTTTATCTTTTTTTTTTTCTTCTCTTTTCTTGTTTCTGCTACATCATTTTGAATTCTATTGATATTTTTGGTCATCATTCTACATCATCTTTGGTATCATCTCTATTATGCTGCATCAGACTGAAATCACATTCTTTGTCAATGATTTTGGTCTCAGAATTTAGCAATCTAAATCACCTAACAAGAGGAATGTTTCCCATGTGCTTGTAGTCTTAGCCTTATTTGCAATTTCATCCAGGTTCTGAGGACTTGGATAAACTCTTCAAGTGTTCTGAACTTAGGAGTTCATGAATTCACCTCCCCACCCTAGCTGGCAGTGATTTGACTGAAGTGATCAACGGTCTGAGTGAGAATTCAACTTTGGGTTTTGTGGGTGATGGGGGGAATGGAGGCAGGAACCAAACAGGCTGGTCAGGTTTGAACCCAGCCCAATTCTAGACTGAATCATCAGATCATAATTCATAAATCATATTCTGTCAGAACTGCTTTCTTTTAAGTCGCATTAGGTTAGACTGGTACTGCCCCTTAGTCAAACTGTCTAGGGTGAATTCTTCAAAAGATTTGAGTTTGAATCCTTTTTACATAATATCAATGTGCAGATCTGCCGCTACGACATATATGCTGCTGAGCCTCTGAATTTCTATCTTCATTATGAGGGACTCTATCTCTTGCTCACCATCCTGTATATTACTGCCATTGGCTCACTGAGATCTGATCCTCTGCCATACCTGGTCGATCTTGTACATATTATACTCTGGTCCAATCTTGGGAATTCTCTTAATTCTTTCTAGTATGTACGATAAGTGGATCTGTTCCCACAAACTTCAGTTCTCCTGTTTTTGTTTATTCCTGGCAGAAACTATTAGAATTTTGTCATGAAAATTATGTAGTGGAGAAGCCACATATTTTCCAGCTACTAGTCAAACGGCTTCTTGTCCACTGATTATTCTGTATCCTCTTCTAGTCCCGACTTTATGACTCTATTTTAAATCTTCAGCATCAGATCATTGCTTGAGCTGTTCCAGTTTTCTCTATTTCCAATTTTCTTTCTCGGTGTCCAGTTTGATACTTTGTTTTGGATGAGAACCACCTTTTGTTCTGGCAAGGGATCAAGTTTATTAGGGAAAAAAAAGAATACATCAAAGATTTACAAATTCATGTATTCACAGGAATCCATAATATTAGAGACCATTATATACAAATCTATATTAGGTGCTATGGTCCCTGTTACTCTCAACTGCATCAGGGAACCGGGTTCCTACTGAATTGTGACAAGGAGGTTGTGCGTCCCCCTCCACACACCCCACCCCCCCTTTAATGAACATAAACAAAATCAAAACAAAGCAAAAAATTCAAAGGTTGGATTGACAATGACCAAGTCAGCTAACTTGTTTGTATTCCTAAAGCATTCTCTGAAATATGTTTCCCTTTACAAGTTTTTCCTTCAAGAACTGAAAGACATGACTAGAATTTGTTTCAGTTGGATTGCATCAATAATATATCTCAAGTCTCCTTCAAGTCTATTTTTAATCAGGAAGATGGTAACATTTATCCAAAAACAAATCGATAAGATAGAAACCTCAGCTCCAAGCCTTATGTGAAGATGGCCTTTAACACTGAAAATTATAATGTCTCAGCACAATGATTATTTGATTTGTTTTGGAGTCCAGTAGGGTGCTACTTTCATCTGTGTTTTTATGCACCCGCAAAATTTAATAACAAAATCAAGCTTTTATAGTGTACATTTTGGTTTTCCTGATACTTGTTTGTGTACTTCTTTACAACTAAGTGATTGTTAAAAACTTTAACATAAAATATTCGATACTGTATGAATTTTTTTTTATGGATTTGGGAGAATATCTTGGTGGAATCTGGAGAGCTGGGATTGGAAATGAGCAACGCTGGTTCCTCCATAGCTACCATGAAACTCAATGTATTTGAAGTTTTTCTCTTGATTACATGTTGATGGCACATTTGAACTTTGAGCCTATTCATACCACACTATAACTTGACACTAGCTCTGCAGTAATTTGACGTTAATCTATCTGAGTTTATTGCACTTAATATCCATCTGACTTCATGGACACTTGATACTCTTCTTATGGCTTCTTGTTCTTAGTTTACCACCTGGTGCTATGTTGCAAACTATCCTTCATGCCATAGGAATAATAAAATTATAATACAATAGTACTCTTATAATATCTTGTTGGATCTCTCAAAGTGCTAAATCAATATCCCTTGAGATTTTGTTTGCTGGATACTTGTGTAGTTGTATGTTCACCTTATAGCATTGGTTTTTTTTTTGTTGATGAATAATGATTTTATTGAGAGAAAGGGGGAAAGGAACAAAGACAACGACCAAGATGGTCAAAAAAAGAGAAAAAAAAAAAAAAAGGCACTAAGCATTGTAAAAGATACCAGAAAACCAATCCTTGTATGTATCGCTTCTTGGAATATCAGTGAACTCCTTATAAGTGATGGCCCAATATGCAACTTCAAAAGTGGAGTCAATGAGCTTGGAAAGCAGCCTAGAAATGCCTTCGAAGACTCTTCTGTTGCGCTCTTTCCAAATGCCCGAAAAAATGCCATGGAGGAGAAGGGACCAGAATTGACGACATCTCTTCCTAGGGTGGGAAGCACGCCATTGATGAAGAAGCTCGAGAGAAGAGCCTGGCATAACCCAACAAAGATTTAAGGGGGAGAGAAAGTGCTCCCAGATTTTTCTGGAGAAAGAATAGTGGATCATTATGTGGTTTCAGGATTCCCCTTCTTTACTACAAAGAACACAAATATGGGGGGAAAGCATCATATTGGGGTGTCTCTTTTGAAGGTTTTCCATGGTGTTCATCTTACACCGACAAGCAATCCAAATGAACACTTGAATTTGGAGAGGAGAGACCATTCCAAATAAACTTAGAGGGAAAAGGGGGGGGGGGGTGAAAGGGGAAGGAGGGGTGGAGGAGGAAGATAGGTAGTGAAAGAAGGATTTGGGCGAGTAATTTCCCAAGGGATCAAGAGACCATTTGAGCTTATAGGGGTAGAAGGGGAGAGGCAGGTGTGCTGTATGATGTCATAGAGAGAGGATATGAGTTCTAATTCCGAATCGAGGGGGTTTAGAGAATAAATGATTCCAAGAAATGTCTTTAGAGGTGGAGGAGAGGATTTTTGAAATATAGGCATTCTTGTGAGAGGCTATACAAAAAAGGTGAGGGAAGAGAGAAGAGAGAGGGGAGTCATCAATCCAAACATCATGCCAAAAGTGAATACGGGATCCATTTCCAACAACTAGAGATAGATGAGGATAGAAGAGGCTGATGGCAATAATACGTTTCCAGATGACTGAGGTGCAAGAGTAGAAGGTTGGATTAGTGTCCCAACCATTGGGACCTAAACCGTACTTACTAAGGATAAGGGAATACCAAAGACTATTCTCCTCTTGGGTGAATCGCCAAATCCATTTACCGAGGAGAGATTGATTTTTCGCACAAATATTACCGATGCCAAGACTACCAAGAGATTTCGGTTTGCAAACATCTGCCCAATTTAAAAGGTGATCCTTCTTAGCGGAAGCCCCTTCCCTAAGGAAATTCCTCTAAATTTGCTCAAGTCTCTTTGTTACTGCGGCAGGCATAGAGAAGATAGACATGTAGTATATTGGCAAGTTGGATAGAGCAGCTTGGATGAGAGTTATTCTGCCACCTAGGGAAATGAAGGATTTTTTCTAGGTCGCTAGTCTCTTGTCAATTTTTTCAATGACCGGATCCCAAAAGTTCCTCAAATGAGGTTGTCCACCAAGAAGGAGGCCAAGATATTTGAGATGCCATTTTTCAATTTTACAGCCAAGAATGTTTGCCAAAGATTGAATGGAAGAGTGCTCTATGTGAATTCCCGTAATTTCGGACTTTTCCCAATTGATTTTGAATCTCGAGATTAGCTTGAAAACTTGAAGAATATGCTTTAGATTCATAATGTCTGAGAGGTGAGGTTTTACTATTACCAGGGTGTAATTTGCAAATTGGAGGTGGGAAACTTGAAGGTTCAAGTCAGTGATCTTGAAGCCTTCAATCAAGTTTGCATTGACAACACGAGATAGTAAGGCATTGAGGGAGTCCGTCACCAGGGTGAATAAAAAAGGGAGAGATGATCACCTTGTCTCATGCTTCTTGAGGCCATAAAGAATCCTTTGGATGTATGATTCAGGAGAATGGAGAAACAGAGAAATTAAACACATCCCATCATCCAATTGATCCATTTGGAACCAAATCCTTTCATAGAGAGGACCCATTCAAGAAAATCCCAATCAACCGTATCGAAGGCTTTCTCAAGGTCAAATTTTCAAATAAAACCAGGAGACTCGAGATTTTTTCCAAGAGTCCACGTACTCGTTTGCCACTAGGATTCTATCGATGATCTGACGACCTTTTATGAAAGCTCCTTGAGAGTTGGAGATGATGGAGGGCATTACGGTTTTGAGACGAGTAGAGAGGACTTTGACAATGATCTTGTAGAAGCTTCCAATTAGACTAATAGGCCTCTACTCAGCGAGGAGAGATGCTCCTTTAATTTTTGGGATGAGGGCAATGAAAGTATGAGTAACACCTTTATAAAAAGAGCCTCAGTCATGGAATTCATTGAAAGCATTCATTGGTTATCCTTTTAGAGAATCCCAACAAGTCTTATAAAATAGCATGGAGAATTCGTCAGGACCTGGAGATTTATCTTTAACCATACTAAAAACTGCTTCCTTGACTTCATCATCAAAGAACAGCCTCTCAATGGAAGCAGCCATATCAAGGAGAGGTAAGAGGGGAATAGATTTGGGATTTTGGGGCGGAAGATGGGGTCCTGGGAGAATAGCTGTTCGAAGTAAGAGGAAACAACATTGGAAATTGCTTCAAAGTCAGTGAGCT
>JAOXJP010000012.1:11458508-11475004 GCA_025762735.1 Platanus orientalis | reverse complement strand
GTGTATAAGAGACAGCTTCTTCACTTTCCAAGTGTTCAGATTTTTTTTTTTTTTTTTGAGAATATAATTCTAAGATTTGAACTCTATCTTTTATAGACTTAATCTCTCTCTCTCTCTCTCTCTCTCTCTCTCTCTCTCTCTCATTGATTTCCTTATGGAGATCAGAGAAAGTTGTTAATTCTTGTTTCTCCTTTTTATGATAAAGATTTAGAAAAACTTTATATTGGTAGTAATCTTTTTTTTAGAAAGATTGTTTTTCTTCTGTTTGTTCTAATAACTGAATCAGCTTTTTTAAGCATTGAATCATGTATTTCATCAATTATATCTAATATAAATTGTTTGTCCGAGGTTAAGACATTCTTCTGTTCAAATGTTTTGACATTCATCACACGTACAGACATCCTTGTTCAGACTCAGAGCTTGTTTCTAGATTTTCTTTTTAATTTTCTAATTTGTTTACTTTTTTAGACTAACATTGGTTAGCAAAGTGTCCTTTTATGACACTTGCAAGTAGGGTTTTTCCCTTTTTTGATGTCTTTTCCAGCCATTTTATATTCAGTTTTTTTATGGAAATTTCTTTTCTTTTGATAAAATGTGTTTTTTGAATAATTTGGCTTATTTTTAGGCAAAAACTTATATTTTGAAAATGTTTTCTTTGATGTATTAATTCTTTGAATCCAAACTAGTAACAAAAATTGACAAGTTCTTGACAAGTGTCTTTTTTGATACTTCAGCTTTTCTTTAAGCTTAAGATCATTACACAAATTAAGTCCCACATGGTTGATTTTTTGAACTAACTCACCATAGGTGTGTAAGCATTGTAGTCAAGACTCCATCCTTGCTCATCCATTATGAATTCTTTTACCCTTTTAGCAAAGAGTTTTGGTAGACCAGAATTAAATTTTCTTTCAAAAAATCGTAATTGCAAGAGTCTAAATTAATATACTTTGGTCAGAAAAACGTCTTTATACCATCTGAATTCTTGCACAAGTGAAAAAGACAAATAACTAAAGAATGAGGGGAGAACGACAAATCAGTTCATCAACTGTTTTTATTTTATTTTATTTTTCTTTGAGTAGATGCAAGTAGACTACAATTTCTTGGTGGTTTATGTTATCCATCTACTGACTAGGGGTTTAAGAATGTGTTAACCATTATATTAGTTTTGCGTTATTTTTTTTAGCTATTGTATGCAACAATATCATGTGTTATTTATTTTTATATTTCCATGTTTTACCAAGCTTCCTAATGTATCAGGAATTGTCTTACTTTTGGAGATTATATTACATTTCACTATGTTAATACGAACCACGGTTGGACCATACAAACCAACGATCAAACCCAGTTGGACCTGAACCACTCACTTTACTGGTTCGATGATCGGTCCAGTTCTCAAAACTATAGTTTTATTTACTGGCTTGGATATCTATCTTAACTTAGGTAAGTTATATGTACTTTGTATATAGGATGACTCATTGAATTTCAATGGTTAAAAGAGCCTCCCTAGGAGAATCCCAATTCCTGCCAGAAAAGGTTCTTGTAGTCCAGATTCCAGACTACAAAGGCAGATTTGGCCGTAGAGACCCAGTTTCCTCACTGAGAAAGAGGACGATGGACGCTATCGATTGCTTGGTGTCCACAAAACAGTGCCCTATTTTCTGGGAAAAATGTGCCCCCAAAACAACTGTTACATAACAATGTACTCGCAAAATTCCTTTATAAATGTCACCAAGCAATTCCTCTTCCTCCCATACAAAACCGTGGCCACAGTGTTTGCAAGCAAAGTCCCACAATAGAGTCAATGAGAAAAAGAAACTGACCGTAAATACATCTTTCTCGCACTCATGCTCAATGTGTTCATGACATGACAAACTGGAACCAAAAACAAATCAACTGAAAAAATATTAACTACTATTATGAAGAAAAAAAATAATTATTGCAAGTAAAAAATATATATATATATATATATATATATATATATATATATATATCATTTTTATGTACAAGGAATGGAAGACAAAAATTATGGCATTGTTGCTGGTTCATAAATTGAGCGGAATCAGAAACTTTCTATTACCATATAACCCTGTACATGCACATATAAAGGAAATCATAAAGTGAACTCTATCTGGACTTTCCACTGCTCGGTGCTCTTTCTGATTTCTTTTGATCATCAATTGTTTTACTTGGATTTGCTGACCCAGTTTTTTCACTCTCAAATGGTAATACAACCACTGGTGCTGCAGGTATGGTATCCCAACGTTCCTTCAAAATGCTCATAAACCTCGTAACCATTTCCCTCCGAAACTGAAGCTCCCGTGTGAACAGATCAAGGAGGAAAAAAGCAAGGATGTATCTGAAAGGGACAATGAGGAGAATGGTTGCAGAAGATAACAGCACTAACGCAACTTCAGTCGTTATCTGCAAGCATGTTGGGCATGAAAATACCATTAGTAGAGTAAATATATCAAGGACTTATAACTTAAGCTAGGCAAGGAATCAAAATGACCAGAAAACATTAAATTTTAATCAGGTATATCATATACGCAGTTTGTTGAGAATCAGTAACACATCTTTAATAAGAAGTTCCAACCCATTAGAGACATAGACAAATGGAGAACAAGTATTCAAGTCTCAGATCAGACAAATATCCCAGTGAAGGTGGACATCACATCCCATAGAAACGCTTAAAACATCATGCTTGTTGTACAATAAAGGATGTTTTTGAAAGTCAAAAAACTGGAGGCAAAGAAAAGGATGAATGTTTATACATTTTGGTTTTTTTTTTTTCAAAACAATTCTGGAGGAATGCATAAGAGATGCTGTAGAATTCAAGGAAGTCAATGCTGCAAATTGCAAGGTGGCCAGATTATAATTGTCACAGTTTTTTTTTTTTTTTTGAATCATGTGGGTGGAGTAACTATAAATTTAGAACTAAAAAATATTGGAGCATTTACCCAGTCTAAATCAACCTCATGTTCATTATCTAATTGGATTGCAGACCATCTGCAATTTTATTGTAAACCCAGGATCACTTAAATTGCCTCCTATTACCAGTATAGGTGTGTCAAAGCATTTTCAATTAAGAGTCCAAATTCTGATGTGGCCATAGTCAATGAACAGACAAGCTTTCACTTTATTGTCATGTCTCAGTGTTGTGAATAGGAATCAAAGAGTGTCATGGAATACAAGGGGTATACTCCTGTTCTAACTATTATTGGAAAAAGATTGAAAAGACTGTTCTCATGTGAGACTGCCTGTGACACCCGCCAAGTTGTAAGAAGTGTGTTGGTGGACCCCATGTAGGCCCCACCACTTATTGTAATCCAATAATTGTCAGAGGTAGTCTCACGTGAGGCCAATCTCATGGAATTACAATGATCTATTAGCTTAGAAAGAAATTTCTATATCTAAAAGTGCAATTTTTATCCTCATGTTGGAAAATTGAAATTATCATATAACAATTTTAAAGGGTCATTGCTTTAGAGCAGTGGTATTGGCTTGGGCTGTCCAGTGTGAATGCAGGTTCAATTCTGGTAAGGAGCCACTTTGTGCAAAAAGCCAAAGGTTAGGTTTGTTTCCCATCCACCCCTCCCAGCACCCTGTAATTACGGGACTGGCACTGGATAATGACCTTTTATATATCAATATTAGGTCCAGACCATTATATTAGGAACTGGCTACATACAGCTTAAAAAGCTAGTCCAATTGATGTCACCATCATTAACGACAGGCAAATTAACAGTATCAGCATTATGTTCCAAGTGGGTAGTGGGTACTGCCATTCCCTCTATTAATCCTTCTAGTCTATTACCATCCTTACATATGGCCACAATTTCCCTTTAGTAGTAGAATTTTGAACCCTCTAAAAACACCTTATTCAGATGACACACCTTGCCTTTAGTAGTGCCTCATGTAAACTTCGTTCTGTCAGTCCCCATGAAGAGGCATTCTTTTGAATCCTCACAGACTTGTGCTTTAGTGCCTATAAACACTGGTTAACAGTTTTTCCCTTTTTTTTATATTGTTTTTCCTTCTTCTAAATGGTTGTAATTGTATTTTATCTGTATTCTTTATCATACACATATTTGAAAGACTTTAACGCTATGACCAGTACTGTTGTTTTAAGCCTAAATCAGAGCTGACTGAGTTTAACAATTCAGCAATTTGGACTATCGAATGCCTTCCTGATAGTGACCTACATGAAGAGATAATACTACTAAATGTACATTCCAGAGATATTCTCTGACAATATGCAAAGTGTGGGTTCCTTAAAAAATTTCGCTTGTTCAAATTTCAGGTAATTCCAAATCATATAGTTTCCAATACATAGATAAAGTGCTCATTTTATAGCGAAGCCTATATGTGTACCCTGGTAAAATGCTTAGGTAGAAGTGCATGTGTGTTCCTCCATGGTTTAAGAAGCCGCAGCTTCATCCTTCCCATAGACAAGGAACCTTCCAGTAGAGACTAACTTCTGGAATTTATAGCAACTCTCAAGAATGGAACAGTTGTTGAAAAACCATGCTCGTGGCATCATCTTTTAGGTAAATAAATGCATCTATTGAAGATTACCTAGTGAATGCATAATACCCAGCTACTAACTATTGTAGTTGATTTCATAGTTTTCAATCACATCATCAGGTAGGCAACAAACATTCATTTGTCAAGCAAGCATACCTGAGGTTGACCAGATAGAACAATTGTACGTAATTTTAGAAGTGTAACATTCAGATTCTGGAGATAATTTTCCAAGTCTCGCATGGCTTCTTTCAATGCCACAATCTTTTGAATTGTGTTTGAAGGTGGCTGATCATGTATTGTAACTTTCCCAAAAGATCTTCCTAGGCGTCCTTGCTCTTTAAGCCCCTTGAGTAGCAGCATGGAAGCTGCTACAGTAGTCAATATCATGGGGAATATATATGACAGTAAGTTTCTGACAGAAAAGAGAATCTCAATGTAAGTCACTACCTTTTTTCTTTTCTTTTCTTTCCTTTTTTTTTTTTTTTTTGGGAATAAGAAAAGTATGTATGTAGAGCTCAAGAAAATCAACTTAATTTATAAGAAAAAAACAACATGCCAAAATAATAAGTTAGAAATTATAACATCAAATTACATTACAACGATGAAAAGGTTACCCATGGCTGGCTCTAGTTAATTTGTATCTTTTATTGACAATTACTCTATTTTTCTTCGATTTTATATGATGCACCATTTCTTTGAGATTGTAGAGATGTTATGCACATTTGCTTCCATGATCCATAATCAGTTTTCTTACAAAATCAAGCATTTTCACTTTTGAGTTTGGGGACTAGTTACTTTGTAAAATTACGTGATTTACTTTCCTCACATGGGTGTCATGACCCAAGTCCATATAGTATGACTTTCAATGTGAGACTAATCTCACAGGTCCAATAAATATATAGCAATTGAAGTTACTAAGCATCAACTTAAAATAAAATCTCCATTTCACTAACTCCTAGCATAAAATCTCTTACAATCCATAATTTAAATTCTGCAACAAATGTCATAAATCTAAAATAAATTTAAAAGAACAAGAAATCTCAAAACATAAGTAAAAGAATCAAGGCTCCATAATGTCCATTGAAGTCACCTCCTATAAATATTCTCTAAGACTAAGGAATTCCCTGAACTAATCCATCCATGTTTTCCCAAAATTGTTTTTTAATAGTTTCATCTAGTCCTATCTACGGTGCATAAACACTAATTATGTTGATCATCTCTTTTCTAAGACAAGTTTAATTGCTATAATTCTATCACCTATTCTCTTAACATCTACAACTTCCTCCTTTAGATCTTTATCTACTATTATTCCTACCCCATTTTTGTTACTAGCTTCTCCTGTGTACCAAAGTTTAAAACCATCAATATCTTTAGCCTTTTTCCCTTTCCATTTAGTCTCTTGCAATGAAAATGGGTTATGAAATGATCAATGAGCAATGCCATTAGGTGGAATCCATTATTATTATTATTATTATTATTATTATATTTTGGGTTTCACAATGCTCAAGTATACAATGCTCATTTAAAAAGTATCGAAATGTAGCAAAGCTTTAGCTATCCAGTAGTTTTTCTAAAGCAGCAAACCAAACAGTATAATCTATTTTGCAGCTTTCTCCCAGCAACCACAACCACAACCGCAACCGCTACAACAACAGCAGCTTTCGTACAGTGCATCCAAACACTCCCCAAGTCAATTCAACTCAAGACTATTTTAGTATATTAATTCCTGTATCTCCCAACACCTTGAGGTTAGCGGAGAGTTGGTTCATTCACTGCTAACATGGTATTAGAGCCAGGTTAGGTCATGAGTTCAAATCATCATGGAAGAAAAAGTAATCTACCGGACATAGTATTGCACGTTTGTGCCCGAGTTGTAGACTCGGACCTGGTTCCCTTAGTGTTCCCAAGAGAGAACAATGTTCCTCCTGAGGGGGTGTTGAAGTACATTAATTCCTTATCTCCCAACACCTTAAGGTTTTGGAAGAGTTGGTTAATTCACCTTAAATCAGGACATTCTCAAATTTCCAAACCTTAACAAAGAGGCAGGGATACAAATATCATCCCAGTCCCAAAAACATGGTCGAACTCCAAACTTAAGTATGCATACATTGTCTTTCCAAGAAATTGTGTAAAAAAAGATGGAACGTGTTAAATTATTTCATCAGACAATTTTAGCATGGTTTGTATATCCAGTCAGTTTTCTCAACCAAAAAATTCTGACAAAGAAAACGTATAATGATGATGTGGACACACCTTCATGCACTGGATAATATTGGCATGCTTAGAAGAAAACCTAAATGGATGATTGAATTACCAAGCCTCTACAGAAGAAGAGAAACCCCATCCAATCTAACTTACAGGGAGAAGCTTATTGGTCTAGCTGACAAGTCTCCCTGGGACCTAAATTAGCCATCACACTGAAGAATCCAGTGTTGAGAATGCATAAGGAGGGCAACAAAACATTCTTAATACCCAGAAGCATTATATTGTGCATCCATACGCTCACCCTTTCCTAAAACTAGAATTATATTAATAATTGTACTTCAATCGCATGAGTTAATTCTCACCCAAACCAATTTATAACTAAAATTAATGGTGTGGCCAAAAAGCGTCTGTACCGTCTGTGACCATACTACGGACTGATACATGACACATGGTGTTTGTGGGTAAAAGTGTCAAAAAAAAGTGCTCAGTTCAAAAAGAGGTACCAAATTCAGAAACCCATCATGTGTCAAGTTTTGGTGTGGTCACAAAAAAAATTGTTTTGATTTATAACTAGTTATTTCATGACAACATATTACACTTGGTTTCCCCAAAACCCATCCATCCAATACAGTCAGGAGCTCACATAGTTTATACTGTACCAACCTCTAACAGTAAAATGGAAATTGTAGTAACCAACACTGTCCCATGCAAGATACTTTACAATCTTTAATTTATAATACTGTATACAAAACTACAAATGCAGTAGGAATATAAAGTATTGGGATGTCATATTGGCTTTTATATCAAAAAGAAAAAATCATATTCTTCATATGAATTTCTCCTATGAAAAGGTTGGCCGTGGTAGTAATAAAACATTATTTTATTAAAATTACATATCCATAGTAATTTTTTTATTAAATAGAAAAATGTATGTTCTTCACTTGTTGCCTTGTAATACGAGTTGACTTTCTTATTAACATATTTTCTACATACATGAAGATTTTCTTCATTTTATACCTCACATATGAATCCCATTTCTAACATGCAGAATTTTAAATTCAAAGAGATTTTTTTCCATGCATATCAAATTCCACTCATAATTCTTCATATATCTGATACATTTATTTTCCGTAGACATAAAATTATATAAGATCCCCTAATAAAAACTATACCCAATAAGATTCTAATTTTTAAATATACATTACCCAGATACAAATGCATCTCATCCCACCATTGTACAGCATAAATAGGGGTGCAACTTGGGTCAGCCTCAACCAGAACACAACTGACCCAAATCGAATTTTAGTCGAGTTAATTGAGTTTTTATATCTAAGGTTGGGTTAGTAATCAACAAGATTTAAAATTGGGATCGTTTAGACTTGAGACCTCAGGCAACCCAAACCAACATGTGCTTGAGTAGTTGTTTGTCTTTTGACTTTTTATTTGTATAGTTAAATTATGACAAAATAATATATTAAAAGAAGCTTGGCTTGGTAGCGAAATATTTATTAAATGAGTAAGATATTGAGCTAACTCTCATAAACCTCTTTTTAATAAAAAAAAACTCTCATACAATTATACCAAATTTCACATAATCCAAACCTGACCAAATATGACTCAGGCTCAGCTTGGGTTGAGCACCTTGGGTTAGAATTCGAGGGGGTTGGGTAATATCAAGCAAGCCCTTCAGGTTGGGCTTGGGTTGGCCTCAACCTAACTTGGCCCAAGTTGTGCTCCTAAGCATAATTAAGGCCTTAAAATGGATACTAATTGATGAAATAAATATAATTCATTCTGCTTGTCAGCCTCAACACCAGCAGATTACTAACACACAATCAACAAACAACATGCAAACACAAGCACACTTGCACACCAAAAAAATTTAATTAGTCCAAGATCCCAACAAAATATTTTTTGGCTACAAAAGAAAAGGCCCCCTTAAATGTCTACCCCCCACCCCAGCTAATTCGCGGTTCAATTATTAAATTTAAGTATGCCATCACTTCAAGAAATCTACTGTGCAAGTTATGATCTTGAGGCTTTCAAACATTTCACAACGGTTCCATCATTCTCTAAATAATTATTTAAAAAGGATGGTACCTCAGGTAAAACTCCAGTAGTTTTACAGGATGGAAGATGTGGAACTAATCCATCGTGAGGCCTTTCAACTGTAGTGAAGCAGATATTGTATTCCTAAAAAACATTAAGAATCAATACGTGACAATATATAAATCAGTAATAATCGCTATCTAATATCATCTTGCAAAAAATAGTAAAACCAACAGTATGAAAACCAATATACAAAACAGGACGCAAATAAAAAATCCCAATAACCTGAATGATTGAAGGGTAGAGACTATTGAAGTCCAGAAGTAAAATATACTTGTCATATAGACCTCTTTTTGGTTCCAAAACCAGTCCACCAGAGTAGGCAGGACCTTTTTTTCCTTTTCCCAGATCATTATGTTGAGACTCATTCTCAATATGGGCATCATTGATATTCAAACCATCAACATCTCCACCCTCCGCACCATGAGTCATTCTCCGTTTTGTTGATTTCATCTCTTGTCCACGTGCAGATATCTTATCCGGTAAAATATACTTCTTCGAGTGGAATGCATGCAACAAAAGATATTCCACTCTCTGTGCTCTAGCACCCTGAAAAACACAAGTGTAGATGTGGAACAAAATCCGTTCCTTGGTTAGATGCTCAAGTGTACAATTCAGTAGAAAGAAAATAAAAGAAATTACACGAGAAGTTACCTGGAGTGTTTTGCTCCAGAGATTACCGCTGATATTAGTCAGCTGACGTGTAAGGGGAAGAACACTCAGATGAAACATCAGTTCCAAAGATAGCCATGCATCAGTCTCACCATACTCAACCTGATTCCATTATAAAAACATACATGAGAAGCATAATATGTCAACACATCTACAAACAGCTTTGCAATCATAGTTAACAAAGTTGAACAATTAGTAAGTCGAACAACAAACTCAGATGACTTACATTTGCTTGAAGGATGCCCTAACTCAGAAATTTTAGCATTTTTTACTTTCATTATTAGTTCGCATGGATCAATTGTGACAGGGCAGGTTATTTGCATTTTTCCATAGACAGGGAGTTTAAAGTAAAACAGTACCTAAAATACATATGCCTATGCACATATGCAAATTAAAGCAACAATTCATTTACATTATTTTCATTGTCTTAAATAATATCAATTCATGCAAGTCACAAAGTTCTACTCCCAAAAACTTTCTAAAATAAACTTTCCATTCTTGATCCTAACTTTTCTTTTTTTTGAGAGGGAATGAGATCATTTATTGAATATATGTAAAGGCAAAAACAAAAGCATGCATATGACAGGAATCACCGGGAAGGTGATTACCAACTACTAGAAATTAGCAATCATAACAAATAACAGAAGGCTCAGCATAAGAACCTACAAGTTCCATGAGGGATTCTGATGTTTGGAACATAGTGGGAATATCATGTGGAGTGATCTCCTTCCTGTCCTTGTTCAGCTGAGTCTTTGCAAGCTGTGTCAAAGAATAGCTCACCTGGAAGAAACAGATCCAAAATTTGAGGGGTTTAAAGAATCTATCAAGCTTTTACTTCATTAGAAACTGTGTTTGTGGTACAACTTAGCATCCACACATGCACACAAAAAGGGGAAAAAACAATAAACAAAACAATAAAAACTTAACAAATATGTAAACTTGCATCTAATATACCTCCTTTAATAGGTCACGGGAGCACAGGTAAGTGTCGCATAAGAGCCGACCTGCAATACAGGACATGATCCCTGGACTTGCTCCAGACCCAAATATGGTACTTCCTTTTGTAAGCTTAGGCATCACATAACGCTTGAGACGGCCAATTTTGGACCACATGTTGTTTGGCACCTTACAAGCCTACATAATGATTACCAAAACAAAAAGATAGCAGAAAAATTGAATGCCCTGCTTAATTTAAGGTTCTTGAACTTCAGAAATAACATGAGCAATTTTGGGGACATTGGCAGTTCGTTTGTATGTGCATCCAATAGATACCAGCAAAAGCTGGCATTCTGAGAACATGGAAATTAGCAGAGAGATTAAATTTTTCAAAACAATTTCTGCTCTGCTATGTGTAGCCCTGGACATCTACCAATACTTTTTTTTTTTTTTTTTTGAGGAAAACTAAATTCTGTCATTCTAGGTAGAAGACAGTGATAACAGCTTCATATCTCAGATAGATTTGAATTTAATAGAGAAGCAACATTGGTCCCCACTTGATGACATTTCAAACACTAACAAAGCTGCCCCAAGTCAACAGTAGGGCCTTTCACCTTCAGATACAAATCTGACAGCTCCACTTAATTGCTAGAATCACATTTGATGAAAATGGCAACTCATCATCACTTCATTTATTCTTTTGCTTAATGGGAAAATCCAAGTTCTGTACTTAGAAAGTGCCACTGCTTATATGATGAAATGCTTAAAAATCCAAACCTGAGCTCTGTGGAGAAGAACATCAAGGTCAAACCCAGAAATGTTGTGTCCAACAAGAACATCACTGTCCAATTTGTAAAGTTCTGTCATCAGACAGTTCAACAAGGCTCTTTCACTGCACGATAAGATGACAAAAAGAAAGAAAAAAAAAACTCAGATCGGTGGAACTGGGGAGAAACCAAACAGGCTGAAATGCTTTGTTAAAATGAAAAGAAAGAAGAGTTGACACACACACAAACAAAAAAACAAAAAAAAACTGATTTTCAACAAAAGCATGCCTGCTTGCAAATGTCAGAACATTAGACCCAGCTTTTGCGTTTCTGTCAGTAACCTCTTTCGTGAAACCCATCGGAAATATGCCTCCGTCAAGCTTGCGCACAACAGTAAAATGGCTAAGTACCCCGGGTCTCTTCCATTCTGATGCCAACATGGGAGTGTCAATCTGAAACAGTACAAGTAGCAGTGAAACATCGATATAACTAGTTTATAGAGGATGAATTAAAATCAAGTCATTACGATTTTTTTAACAACCAAGAATTGCGACAGGCAGAGAATAATAAAAAATAAATAACCATGCAAGAAGAAAATATTCAAGTTGAATCATGACCCTGCCAGCACAACTTAATCTTCAGGCCTAAAAGTCACGTGTAGGGTGGCAATTTTTCAGCCCAGCGAGACCTAACGAGCTAGGCTCGGGCTCAGATTCTTCCAATTTTCCAGGCCAGGCAGGGCATGGGCTTTACATGATTAACCTCTGCCAAGTTTTACATGACTGCATGTCATAACTAAGCCAATAATCTTTGGTCATGTCCTGGAATAGCTTTTGTAGAAGGAACACCATGACCAACATTCTCTTATACAATTTTGGAGGAAACAGTATTTATTTTTAAGTTTGTGACATAATTATAGAGATCTCTGACCCACTTAATTGACATTCCACTAACCAAACTGATTCATTTTTCTTTTACACAAACGTGGACAATGTCACCCCTAAATTTTATTAATTAATAAAAAGAGCTTTTTCTGAGTTGATTTTGAGCACTACACAGAAATAGGCACCCAACAGTGGCAGATGCATGAGCACTACTCAGAAAAAGGCAACACTTATACACCATGACCCAAAATCTGAAATTCAACACTGCAAAAAAAAAGTGCACTATTACCAACAGAATTACCAACTACATACCTTGGCCTTGCAACAGCAGATGACAGAAGCAGAGACAATCTCGTTTACATTCTGGTTTTCATTGATGATCGTTTTCAGATTTATTGCTGAAACAATTACTGGAGGAATCTCCGCTGTCAACTTTGAAGATATTGAAGTATGTATGTCCTTGGGACAATCGACAGTTACTTCAAATTTGCACCAGCTTACCTATTCCAGAGTTTGAACCATCACATTGAAAACTAAAAAAATATGCATAAAATGACTAGACAAGAACAACTTAAACAGTAAGACAGGTATAGTAAATGAAAGCCTCACCCGCTGAGGAGCTGGACAGCTGGCAAATTTTGAGATAGATAACCAAGAAGGCCCCTTTATTTTCCTTTTGACCAGAAAAAGCTCCAGAGCACTGCATAGAAGATGTTAGTCATTTTTTCATTTTCCTTTGTCCCACATTACTTAAGTATTTAGTAAGAACTCCGCCAATCAACAGATGAATCAAATTAAATGCAAATATCATACAACATATAATTTCAAGTATAAAATATAAATAATTAACTTCATGGGTCGAACTATCATTCTTAGTGAAGTTCAAGGTCCTTCAGATGACAACCTTCACTAAAAACAGAAATTTAGAGACCATTACATGTGGTTCTTCAAACACAGAGGTCAATGAAATGGAAAACATGCCAGTGATTCAGTGAAGAAAAGGCAATAGAAGAATCCATCAGCTAAACACGTTTATATACAGGTACTAATTCATCATATTTATTGGTACTTAATAGATAAATTGGAAATGATTGTATCGGTGCTCCCATTAAAGCCCACCAGGTAAGTGCACCTAAATTCAAATTTCTCCACTCATATTCTCATAACACAAGATTAAAATGGAATCATTATATGTAAAGTACATCAATAAATCAGAATATAACAAATTTATCAAATAAATTTCTTTCATAAAAATAAAATGCACCTGATATATGAAAACTAAAGTCATTCAAAATAAGAGAAGATGCACATAAGAAACTGAATTTCAAGCGTAAGGAACCAGTTGTGGTTGCTTATACCTGCTATGAGTTCCAAGCAGCGCAGAGAAATTTTCTCCTTTGAGATCTGACGGAAGCGGAGGATCCTGCAGTAGCATAATTCATAAGCAATGACTCAGTAAGTATAGATTCAAATACGAGGAAATATATGCTTGTGTGTTTTACAGTCTCTGAATTTCAGAGAAACAAACATGTGTAAGAATAATATTTGATGTATTGACTCATCTTCTTGAATGGTTTTGATAATTGTGTAAAATACCTTAAATGGGTAATTGATCTTTAGAACATAATGCTCCCCAACAGGTATATCAGGTCGCTCAAATGCATAGCTCCTCTGCAACAAGTACAAGTAACATGAGAAATAATCATCCAAAGAATTAAAACAAAAATAGACCATCACTAATGCACACAACATAAGATGTAGAAAAGTTAAAAGGAAACTTTTTACAACAAAAAGATAATTTAAATTACAGACCTTAACTGGGGCCATGCTAAAAGCTGACACATTCAGATCTACCAACTTTTTTGCTATTTCATTCTTCAATCCTGACGCCATCTCCTAACAAAGACAATAAGAGAAGTGCATCATAACAAAATACTATATAGATAACATAAACATGTTTATTTACTTGCATATGAAACATATAAAAGTAAATACTTGCAGCTTTGTCCGGAAAATTGTGGGTGAAATCCGGGAGTCTGCAGCATCTCTCTCAAGCTCCATGATCACATCATTTTGAAAAATGGAACCATTTGGGATTGCATAGACACATCTCTGCATATTCTTTACAACCACACAGCAGCTTTGGTATGCACTTCCTACTTTAACCTTACACATTGACAGATCCCAGCCGTCAAAATGGGCTTAAAATCAAAATTGCAATGAGTGAAATGGATAATCAAGTATAAAACTGTAAAAAGCTATATTATCACTTCATCTTCAAAATTCGACCATAGAGACTGTATATTTCCTAGTCAAAAAACCTGCCAGAAATTTTATTAAGGAAAAACTAATATAATAAAAAATAAAAGCTACACAGACTGCTCCCTGTGATCCACCCTGGCCCCCTTTGCATTTAGAATCAGGCAAACCTTAAATATTTGTGTGTGTGTGTGTGTGTGTGTGTGTTTAGAAAAAACAACAAATAGGCTTGCCCAATGATTGCCCTGATTCAGAATGCAAGCATAGGCCAGAAGGCCCAGAACAGAACACAGAGGGGAGCAATCTACTTAACATTGCTCTGTAGCAAATTTATTGTCTTCAACAATTATTTCTATCCCATGCATATAATTTTCAAGTATATCAGCTTATTCTAAGCATATTCATTTTTCTGTTGCAGATTTACTTCAACTAAATCATTTAAGAACAAATCTCATAATATATATGACAAACTGTATGGATGTGCCAGCATCTTTGGTTTGATGAGATCAGGCATCCAACGCTTCATGTCCACTTTTGATACTGAAATATATGCATGTCTAGATTTTCCTTTTTTATGTGACAGACACACAGATATAAAGTTCAAAAAGATGTCTACTTAGTTGGTGTAGCCTGAGTACTGATACCACGGTCTTGGGTGTTTTCACTCATTGACCACTAGCATACTTTCTTGCCCAAGAAAAAAGGGAAAGAAAATCAGAACATTCAACATCTCTAAAGTTCAATCAATGCTCTGCTTCACATCATATGTTATTAGTAGTCTATTTTGTTCAGTTTTTTTTTTCTTTTTCTTTTTTTTTAATTTTATTGAAACCAAAAGCGCAAAAAAAAAAAGGCAGCATGAGGGAATGCCACCCAAAAACAACTAAACAGAACAAGAAAATCACTACAAAAGGCTAACACCCAACAACCCAATCCCACTCTAAGAACCATTGGAACGTCTTAACGTCCCTGAACATAGGTAAGTGCACAAGCCACCCCATTAATAACGAAATACTCCTATTTGGCAACCTCCCAATCTCCACCCATGTCCCATAAAAAATGTGGGAGTTGCGTTCCTTCCAAATCGACCAGCATATGGATGCTGGAAAGCACCTCCAAATGACCGCTCCTCTCTGCAAAAAGGGAAACAAATGGTGATCCCAACTCCAAATGAGAGACTTCATGGAACTCAGAAGGATCCACACCACAATGAAGCTCCAAAAGAAGAAGGGCCAGAGGTACCTTGCAGCCGAGCAGTGTAAAAAAGGTGACTGACAGACTCCAGATCGGAGCAGCACATACCATATCTGTTTGTCATAGGAAGGCCTAATACAGACAATCAAGCAAGACTTATATATGTGCTGCCCCACAAGAGGGCTAGATTCAAGTGTTATGTGGGGCTAGGGGGGATACACCACTTTATGTGTTCATGTAATAAGGCCAATAGTGTTTTGGACTTTTAGTTGAGGGTATGGGATTGTAATAAGGCTGAAAAGCCAAGGTATTTGAGGGAAACATAGGCAAAATCGTCCAGCCATATATTTTGTCCTTTAGTGGCCTCTAAAGTCCACCTATGAGGCCCACTAATGAGCTGGTCGACAGTCCCTATTTTCCCTCTCTTTTAGTACTTTTTAAATTTAGGAAAAATATGTTTTAGTAAGTTATATGTTTTACAAATACTTGCCTAGCTAGTATTAGTTTTTAGAAGTTTCCATTCTTAGCAAGTTGCTAATTTCTATAGTTTGTAAGCCTATATAAAGGCACCTCTTTCCTTGATTAATTCATTGAAGATATTTGAATTAAAGTGCTTGAATTTAGCTGGTTCTCCAAGGCAAACCGTGGGCCTTCTCCCTCTTCCCTATAAGAGTGATGCCACTCCAGGCTCCCTTCTCTCTCCATCATGGATTGTAACACCCTAGGTGCATTTGGGAAGGGATATTGGCACCCCTAAAATTGATCACTGCACCCAAAAAAATCCATTTTTAGCCCCTCCCCAAAACACCCCTCTCCCTCCCTCCCTCCCCGGCATTCTTCCTTTCTCCCTCCCTCTCTTCCTGTTCTTCTCTCTTCCTCTCCCTCCCCCCTCTGTTTTTTTCCAGCATGTTCTCTCTCCCTCCCTCTCACACGTCCTCATCTTCTC
>JAOXJP010000012.1:11441686-11458408 GCA_025762735.1 Platanus orientalis | reverse complement strand
TGCAGAAAGCTCTTCCATACCCAGGCTCGGATCACATTCCGATCATTCTCCTCCATAGCGAAGTGCAAGCTGTCCTGCGTCCTTTCAAATTTGAATTAATGTGGTTGGAAATTCCTGGGTTCATTGAAAAAATTAAAAGATGGTGAGAGGAGATCCAAATTGAGGGGTCGGCAAGTTCAGGTTTGCCCAGAAATTAAAATCTCTTAAAGGCCGGGTTATAAGGTGGAACAAGGAGGAATTCTGGGGGTTAGAAGGTAGAAAAGCGTATTAATTACAAAAACTGGAGGGATGGAATGAGAAGGAGATGTTGAGGGGTTTAGAGGAGGAAGAGTTGACTATTAAGATGAATACTAAACAGGAATATAACAGGCTACTTAGAATGGAAGAAATATCATGGAGGCAAAAATCTAGATTGACTTGGCTTAAGGAGATAGGAATACAATTTTTTTTTCACAAGATGGCAAGTTGGAGAAATTCAATCTATTCATAGGCTGAAGGTGGGAGATGAATGAATTTATGATCAGATGCAGATTCGGGACTTAGTGGAGTAGAATTATGTTGACTTGTACAAAGATCCCTACCCATTAAAGCCAATCTTGGAAGGAGTTAACTTTAATCGTATTAGTGAGGACTAGAGACAATGGTTGGAGAGACCGTTTACCGAAAAGGAAGTTAAAAAAGCTCTCTGGAGTATGGAGGCGGATAAGGCTCTGGGTCCAGATGACTTTTCAACAAAATTTCTGATAGTTTGTTGGGAGGTTGTGGGAAGAGATGTGATGGAGGTGGTCTTGGAATTCCACTCGAAGGACCAACGGTGTAGGAGTTTGAGTGCAACTTTCATCACGCTCATTCCTAAGAAGAAATGTGCTTCGGAGTTAAAGGATTATAGGCCTATTAGTCTGGTGGGGTGTATGTATAAACTGCTGGCCAAGACTCTTGCTATCCGGTTCAAAGCAGTGCTGGTGCAGGTTATTTCAGAATCCCAACTTGCTTTTCTTCCTGGGAGACAAATGTTAGACTGTTCTTTATTGGCAAATGAGTACATTGATGCTATGGTGAAGGAGCGGTGGGTAGGGGTGGTTTGCAAAGTGGACATGGAAAAGGCCTACGACCATGTCAATTAGGGGTATGTGGACTGGGTCTTGGATTAAATGGGGTTTGGTGGGAAATGGAGGAATTGGATGAAGATCTTTATTTCTTCTCCGTCTTTTTCGGTTTTGGTGAATGGGACCCCCAAAGGTTTTTTCAAGAGTAGTAGAGGGCCGAGGCAAGGTGATCCGCTATCTCCCTGTTTACTCATTATGGTGGTAGAGCTGTTGGGAAGAATGATTATCAAAGCAAAATCAGTGGACTTGGTGGAAGCTTTTTCCCCAAATGGGGTAGGACCCAATATCTCTTTCATTCAGTTCGCGGATGACTCTTGGTTTATGCTGAAGGCCGAGGAGGAAGTCATACAAAATTTGAGATGCTTGTTAATTATGGAGGTGGTTATTGGGTTGAAGGTGAATTGGAGTAAGTCTTCCTTAAGTCCGATGGGAGCTGCTCTAAATGCGGAGAGACTGTCAGAGGTGTTGAATTGTGAGGTGGTCTATTTGCCAATCATGTACTTGGGTCTTCCTCTTGGGGCTAAATCGTCCTCTTCGTCTATTTGGAACCCGATATTTAAAAAGATGAGTAAGAATCTGTCATCTTGGAAAGGAAAACAGTTATCTAAAGGGGGGAAACTGGTGTTGATCAAAAGTGTTTTGGCAAGTATTTCCACGCATTATTTGTCTTTTTACCAAGCCTCGAAGTCAATGGTGAATATAATCAAAAGGTGGCAGAGGGATTTCCTCTGGGGATCTTCTCAAACCAAAAGAAAGATTCATTGGGTTAATTAGAAGGATGTGTGCAAGTTGCTAGATCAGGGGGGCTTGGCTTTAAGACCCATACAGGTTTCCAATAGAGCTCTTCTTAACAAGTGGCTATGGCGATTCGGAGTCGAGATGAATGCTTTATGGAGGAGAGTCATTGCGGCCAAGTATGGGTTGGACCATTAAGGATGGATGAGTAGACATCCAGAGGGGGTTTTGGGCTGTGGGGTTTGGAAGAATATCAATAAAGGAGTGGTCGATTTCTTCAAGTGGGTCAAGTTTAAAGTCAATAATGAAGAAGATGTGAGATTCTGGCATGATACATGGTGTGGTAGAGAGCCTCTTATTAATCGTTTCCCCTCTTGTTATGCCCTGACGGTGAATAAATGGGGAACGGTTAAAGAACATATGATCAGATCTAGAAGTTTTTGCTTATGGAATATTCAGCCTAAAAGAAGCTTAAATGATTGGAAGATAAAGGAGCTGGGTCAGTTGTTGGTGATTCTAGATGGTTACAAGCTTGGGAATGGGGAGCTACATGACGAGTTAGTTTGGCTTCCGGATGAAGCAAAAGGATTTCCAATGAAGTCTATGTTTGAAGTTTTGGCTTCTCCTATCTAGAATTCTTTCCCAAGGGAGTGTGTTTGGAACTTAACAATCCAATCCAAAGTGTCATTTTTCTTATAGGAATTATGGTGCAACAGGGGTCCTACTATTGACAACTTGATAAAGAGGAGGATGTATACTCCTAATTGGTGTTGCTTGTGTGTAGGGGATGTGGAATCAGTAAACCACCTTTTTATCCAATGTCAATGGGTAAAGTTTTTTTTTGATCATTTCCTAAGCCGTTTTGGGGTAGCCTGGATGCAACCAGAATCTATCAGGAGTCTGCTTGTTTGTTGGCCGGGTCAAAAACTTGGGTAAGATCTCCCTTGAGTAAGCTGATGTGGTTAGTGATCCCAGCAGCGCTGTGTTGGACCATTTGGGAGGAGCGGAATAGAAGAATATTTGAAGATGTGGCTTTGGTGAAGTGGAAAGTTCTTGACCATATGTTATGCAGAATTCATGATTGGTTGTTTGTGGATCAGCAGAGGGAGGTCCCTACTCTTAGTTCTTGGGTGTTTGACTGGGATTCTTATATCCTCCAATCTTCGTAGGCTAATTGATGCTTTATGTTGTATTCGTTTTATGCTTGCTCTTTTTGTTCATAAATGGGGGTAAGGCTGCGTACATCTTGCCCTCCCCAAACCCTGCGTTAGCGGGAGCCTCGTGCACTGGGCCGCCCTAGTTTGCTTGCTGTTTAGCATTTCTCATGTTGTAGTTGACTTGCTTGAATGAAATGCTTTACTTTTTTTCAAAAAAAAAGAAGATAAAATTTATATATTTTAGAAATGTATCAAATTTACATATTATGTAGATAATGAGCTATAGTATCTCATATAAAAAAACCAGACCAAACAATGCCCATTTGGTTTATTTTATTTATTTTTAAATAAATAAATATTTTAAGTTTTCTAAAATAATTTTCAACTCCATGGAAGTGTATATCTACCATATATACGTAGCATATAAAAAAATGTAGGATGATTGAAGCTAATACAAGGGGCTTATTATAGTTGTTTACAAAGTTTGGGATTTCGGCTTCGATCCGACCCAAATATGTGTTTTGGCTTTGAAATGACTGAATTGGAGTCCTAAATTTGTCTAGTAGAAAATATTTTCTACTAAAAAGTTGAAGAAAAATGAGATTTTAGAGCATATTTGAGCAAGTAGGGGGTGGGGGGCGGGGGGCGTTGATACTTGACACAACATTGGGTATCGACAAAAAATTGAAGCTTTATATGAAAAAAGTATTGCATATCGCGCAATATATGCCTCGATACGCCTAATTTTTAAAATTGAAGTGCAATATCAAACCCCATACCTGAGATACTGATACGACATGTGCAATACAACATATATCGGTCAATACTTTAAACCATGATCCAAACTTAAAAATAACTTTCAAGACAACCTTCTAAAAAATAAGATTCCCCTTAAAAAGTTACTTTAAAATAATATTTTTTTTAATGAAAACCATTATTTATACAAAAAGTAGATTAAATTCTCTCTCACACACACGCACAAAGAGAGGGAGAGAGAGAGAGAGTTATTACATACGTATCCATCATGGTGGTGAGAGCTATCATCTATGCTACCTGTGCATTCAGCGTGTTATGAGAGTTGCACCTTCCTCCCACACATGTATTCAAACCTTTTTTTTTTTTTTTCTCTATTTGTAACACTTGTCGGCATAAATTTTTATGATTTGTGAAAGTTCAGAGAACAATAAGAGCTAGTGAATCCAAGTAAGTTCTCATTATTATTTTTTCCTTATTTTTTATTTTATTTTTGGTGGGGTGAGGTTTAAATCTAAGAAGTTATGCTGTTGATAATATTGACATACCTGATAATCTTAGTTTCCATTTATTTTTGTTAGTCAAATTAGAGTTTTAAGGCTGTGGAGAGGAATTTAATACTTTGAAGCTTGTAAATCATAGAAGGAGAAAAAAAGAAGAAGAAAAAGAATATACAAAATATACAAACAACGGCTAGGGCACATAAAAAAAAAATGATAGGAGTATCTCATTGGTGATTTGTGGATGAATTGAGAAAAGAACTACTATCTCTAAGTTTTATAGGAATGGATTGAATATCGTGTAGGAATTTGCGATTCTAAACGTTTGTCCTTTTAACCTTACAAATTTCGTAATATTGTTAATAACATGCATCCATTAAGTGTGAATAGTATGGAGAAAATCACTTCACAAAGTGCAAGCATTTATGCAAATGATAATTCTGATTTAATTCGCTAGGGAAAGTCGTTGCTTAAAGAAATTAGCCACTACATGGTGCAAAACTTTTTGTGGCGGAGTTGAGAAAGACTGACTATGTGTGAAGAGAAAACTCATGTTGAGTTTCAATGTCTACCTCAAAATAAGTTTTGGTCTTTGAAATTGCTTTACCTACCAAAACAACAATAATTAAGTAAAAAATGTCTGTAACAAATAACTGAAAACATGACAAAAGCCTAACATGATTGAGTAGTTGATCTTGAACCTCTTCAACGATACAGAAATATCGTTGCCCGTAGCTTGTGTTGTAGGGTGGGGTAATTACCAATATAGGTGTTAATGAGCCAAGCTGAGCCGAGATTTACCCAACTTGGGTCACCCAAAGGTAGAACATGACCTTAAGTGGTGGCTAAATGATGATGAAAGTCATATATTTCTCTAAACAAAAGATTGGGCTATTGTATGAAGGAAGATCTTCTAGGTCCATATTTAGTTTTTTGCGTGAAAAAATGTTTTATGCAATTGGATTTTAGGTTTTAGGTTGTTGTTTGTGCATAGAGGAGTATAGATTTAAGGAAAAAAAGGTACATAAGATTTGAATTCTTTGACAAGTTTTCTTGTTTGAAGGTGCATTTTGCACTTCTTGAAAATTAGTCGGTGCAAATGGATCCTAGAGAATAATGCAGGGGCATTTTCACATTAGGCTCAAGTGGGGCAGCCAGTGGGAGAACCGGGGGGGGCACACTAGGGGTGGGGCGACTCGTGTGAGGTGGGGCCCACGAAAGATGGTTCGACCAAGGGCCTGGTCTAGTCTGAATTATATGATAAAGGGATTGATTCGCCTCCTCACTATTAGTTCGGGCTTTTAGAGCAAGCGGTAAGTTGTCTTGCATCAAAGTGGTATCTAGGTCTCGTGTTCAAAACTCCTCACCGAGGGTGATTAATGTATGGGCATTTTCACATCCGGCTTCAGTGGGGCAGCTTATGGGAGGCAGGGGCATACTCGGGGTGGGGCGACTCATGTGAAGCTAAACCCATGAGAGGTTGGGCCCACGAAGGAGGATTCGACCAAGGGCGTGGTCAAGTCTATGTATATGATAAAGGGATTGATTTGCCTTCTCTTTATCAGCTCAAGCTTTTAGAATAAGTGGTTAGTCGTCCTACATCAGATAATTTATTCATTTTATTGGCTAAAGTTTAAGCTGGGCATATCTCCAAGAGAGGGAGTACTGAAGGACATGAATGCTTGTATAAAGCACCAAGGCTTTCCGATTAGCAATGATACATTGATACAAGATGTGAAACATCCGACACTCAAATTTAATGGGCTTATGAATGGGTATCTTAGGTATTTTGGATTTAATGTTATATTTGGCTAATTTTTTTTTTTTTTAATTTTGTTAGCTTGGATTTGTCTAGGTTAGCATTTTGTCAATCAATTTGGTGTATATATATATATATAAATTTCTAACTTGAATAGGTTTATTTATTTATTAAGAAAGTAAATGTTCTAATTTGTCACTATTCTTTTGGCCTTATTTTAAGGGGCTTGATTTTGGTGTCATTTGAAAGGATATTCAATTAACTTTCCAAGGAGTTCAACATCTTGCAAACCTGAGGTGATTTGGAGAAGTCGTGGCCAAAATACTAACAACTAATCTTTTTGTGACGAAAATTTACTATTTCAGTATTTTGGAGTTTTATTTTTATCAGGAAGCTTAATTAGAGTAGGATTTGGATGTTTGGAGGATGAAAACTCTATTATACTTTGTAACTTAGAATTTTGATCGATTGATTTATGAATGGAAATTCCAAGGCCTACAACTATTTGTTCTTTTGGTGTGACTCTAGAATTTTTAAGGTGTAATGTTCAACCCTAGGAGTGATTTCTAAGCAACACCAGTGTCTCTAGTTGATATCTTCATTTTTCTTTGATATCATTCTTTGTTTTTCTCTTATTTTTTGCTGCAAAATTGTTTGTTGCACAGTATACAATCGACCCTAGTATCTCATCTACCACTCAACACTAGCCCTTTTTGTCCTTAAATACCTTAAACCTTATTAAACAAATAACAAAATCATTGTCTTTTTGGTTCTGTATCAATGGGATTTCAGTAATGGAGACATACATGGTGTGGATCTAGATCTTTTATAGGATTCTTTTAAGGGGATTCTCTTTTTATGAAAATAAAGAGCTAATTGTTGTAGTTCCTCCATTGATGCTATAAACCTTCTTCTCTAGCTCTAATTATTGATAGCTATGTAAAAAAGACCTATAATTGATATGTATTAAAATATATACACTACATATGTTCAGAAAGGGCATTAAGTGTTCTCTTTAAATAATCTATCATATATAAAAAAATCACTAATCTATATAATACAATCCATGATATAATCATGCACCCATTTGTCATGTCACTCACATGGGATCTTTTCACAGATTGCTAAGTCAATGATTAGCTAAATAACATGTTGTATCTCTCAAATCCCTCTTGTCCATGCCCTCTCATTTTTTCTACTTTTCTTTTTGAAATGTATTATCCTTGCATTTTAAAACTAACTGATGCAGGATGATTAACCCTTGCTATAAAAGCTTGAAATGATAGAGAGAAGGCAAATCAATCCCTTTGTCATATAATCCAGGTTAGACCAGGCTCTCGGTTGAACCCTTCTTCATGGGCTATAATTTTCATGGGTCCTGCTTCACATGAGTCACCCCACCTCGAGTATGCCCCCGTTTTCCATAGGATGCCTCACTCGAGCCGGATGTGAAAATGTCCATGCATTAATCTTTGATGTAGGATGACTAATCACTTGCTCTAAAAGCTCGAACTGATAGAGGGAGGTGAATCAGTCCCTTTATCTTATAGCCTAGACCATCGACCGAACCCTTCTTTATGGGCCTCACTTCTCATGGTTCTTGCATTACACGAGTCGCTCGCCTCTCACGGGTTGCCGCACCACAAGTGTACCCCTATCTTCCATGGGCTGCCCCACTTGAACCCAGTGTGAAAATGTCCCTGATGAGGAGTTTCGAACACGAGACCTACTTTGATACCACTTTAATGCAAGATGACAAACCACTTGATCTAAAAACTCGAACCGATAGAGGGAGGCAAATCAATCCCTTTATCTTATAGCTCATGTTAGGCTAAGCCCTCGGTTAAACCCTCCTTCGTGGGCCCTACCTGTCATGGGTCTCGCCTCACATGAGTTGCTTACCTCTCATGGGTCACCTCACCTCAAGTGTGCCCCCGTCTCCTGCAAATTACCCCACTCGAGTCTGGTGTGAAAATGTCCATGCATTAATCTAACCTGGTTATGCATATTTATCTGGCCAAGCCACACCTGTTTTACTTTGGCGTTCTTCCCATTGTTTATTTTATTTTATTTTGTTTTGCTGAATAATAAGGGAAATTTATAAATGAGGAGGGTGCGGGGAGACGAAACAAGAGAATACAAGCATGCAAATAAACAATAGAATAAAATGTAGAAAAACACAAAAAAAAGAAAGATGCTCTTCCATACAAAACTAAGGAAGGACTTCTTCCGAAATAGGTCTCGTGAATATACTTCCTTTGGTCTCTCTTGGAATCCAATTGAACGAGATGTTCAAGCCATTTGCCACCGAATTGGTCTCTCTTGGAATCCAATTGAACGAGATGTTCAAGGACGACACTAGAAAAGACGCTTCTTTGACAAGATGGGATAGCCGTCAGGGACCCATTTTGCTAACTTTCATCCAACTAATAAGGATTGTCGAGTCTCCTTCCACAATGATAGGAAGATGAGAATCGTTGCTAGAATGAATTAACCACAAACCAAATAGAAATGCCTGTAATTCTACGAAGACAACATCCCCCGACCCCAAAGGTTTTGAAAAAGCCACCACACGAGCACCTGGAGCATTTGATATCAGGCCACTAAAGCTTGAGGGACCTGGGTTCCCCAAAGAGCACCTATCAAAATTTAGCTTCACTTCTAAGCCCATAGGGGGAGACCAAATGTGAGAACTTTCTGGAATATGGGGTGCGAAGTTGATGATGATTGGAAGATCCTTGATTAAGATGTCCATTGTGATCCCCTGAAATATAGCTTCCTCGGAAGCCCAATGAGCATTACGAATGGAGATAGACTCAATCAATTGACTGATGTTCCTTTTTTGTCTAGAAAAATCCTTTGATTTCGCTCCCAAATCGACCATATAATGACAATAGGAAGATATCTCCATAAATATTTGCCCATTTTGGAAAAAGGTGCATAAGACCAAATCTTCATAAAATCTACTATTTCCATGGGAAAAGCTAAGGAAACACCAAATATGTTAAGAAATAACACTAAATCTCAAGCACAAATGGACAATGAATAAATAAGTGATTTACCAACCCTCCATCCTGAAAGCATAACTAACAGACATGAAGAAGGCACCAGCCTTTTTGCATCCGCTAAAACATATCACCTGTATTCACACATTTGTGGGCTATCTCCCAGCATAAGGCCTTGAGTCTCGAAGGACCATGAATTTTTCACACTACATCCGTAAGAAAGGTAGGAGGGAGGTTTGGAAGAAGGGATTGCAAAATCTAAAACTTTCTAAAGGAAGAAGGCTTAAAAATGCTGCTTGGAAAGAGACTAGATGCGGGAGTCATGTGTTGAAGGGTTTATGAAGATATCAGATAGAAAGTGGGAAGGAGAGGATGCCTCCTCGATATCAAAGTCCCTCAAACTTCTATGCAGGTCTAAGTCCCAAGCCAAATTAGAACTAGGAAAAGGCTTAGAATAGAAGCAAGAGATTGGTAATCCTTTCTTGCTAGAGATTGAATAAATTCGATGTAACTTTTGACGTAGCTAATTCTCTTCCCACCACTCATCCTCCCAAAATCTCATTCTATCCCTTTTACCTGGATCATATATGATGTTAGAGGAAATTTTGGCGGATATAACCGACTACCAAGACTTCCAATTTCCCCTGGGAACCTCCAAAGCCATTTTGCTAACAATGCATCATTCTGAATCGACAAGTTACCTAAGCCAAGGCCCCCCATTTCAACTGGTCTACACACAGTTTCCCATTTTAGAAGATGGTCCTTTCTAGATTCCCTTGGCTCCCATAGGAAGTCCCATTGTTCATTAAAATCTATCATACTTCTGGTTGAAGCTTCATATCCTCAATTCATGTTGATCAAATCAATGATAGGGTTTGATGTTGAAATGACTAAGGTGCCTATGAACAGAACGAGAATGAAAATATGACAAATGAATCATAATTTTACACAAAGTTATCTGTTAAGAAATGCAGAGTTAGATAACTAAAATGTTTTGTAGTCCATAGTATAGTGTAGAATTAAATCAGAATTTATTTTTTTCGTTCTTCTCTTTAGGTGATCTAGTAACTAGTAAGAGTTCTCATTCAAGTTACCAATCATAGTGTTATGATAGCTCTTGATATTGGTCAACAACCTGTACCAGCGGCTAAACTCCCATTTTATTTTTCCCCTTGTTTATTTCTTGTATTTATGTGACAGCTTGTTAGAGATTTATTGTCCTTTTTTTATCATGCAATGTTATGCTTTCTGTAGTTATTATTAGTTAGATGCTTTGGCTGATACTTTTTTTCTCCTCTTAAATAAATAGAAGTATTCTTACATTGCCTTTGTTTTGGGGAAATGAAAATGAGTTGTTACGCAAAGAGATTATAGATAATTCTTCAAATTATTATGTACTAATTTAGGTGTTGCTTATTTGTACTAGATCCCAGAAACCCACTTGGGACTTTTTAGCATCTACATAGAATGGAGGAAAGGAGAACTGGTGAAGAAATTTTTTCTTTCGAATCCTCTCCATCCGAGTCATTATCTTCACAAAATAATGTACACACTAAACTGAAAGTTCCAACTACTTCAGATACCAATGAAAAAGTAGAGCCTGAACAGCGGAGCTCTATGATAGAAGACACTGAAATAGCAGTTATACGAGATGCTTCTAATTTTCTGGCACTGAGCCAGGATGCACTTTGTCCCACAGAGAATCCAGAAATTTTAGAGCCCGAGGTTGAGCAAAGAGTACCAGGGTTCTCTGAAGTTATTCCATTGCCTGATTCATCAAACACCTCAAAAGCAAAACCTGATCATCAGAGCACTGTGACAGAAGATTCTGAAATAGCAATCATACGAGATGCTTCTGATTACACAGCACTGGGTCCAGAAATACTAGAGTCCAAAGTTCAGGAAATGGTATCTGGACCCTCAGAAGTTATTCCATTACCTCATTTACCAGATACCTTAAAAGCACAACCTAGTGATGCTCCACAACAACCCGAGGACCGTGGTTCTGATAGCATTACTGATGTTCAGGTTAACAATGTATCAATACCTTCTATTACTTCCAGTGAAGTCAGAGCCTCTGAAAATGACCATCATGTTATGCTATTCGATGAGCTCAGTCATCCCCAAGCTGAGGATGCAGGTGTTGCCAATAAAACACCAGAACCTATTGATGTTTCTCAACATTTAAAACAGGTTGATGTACACAGAGGTCTTGTTGATACTGCAGCACCTTTTGAATCTGTAAAGCAAGCTGTTTCTATGTTCGGCGGAATCGTTGATTGGAAAGCTCATAGAATCCGGACTGTTGAGGTATAAAGGTTTCTCTAAGATTTTTGCTATTATCTTTTCTTCTGCTTATTTACTTCAATTCGATGGTTATGGATTTTTCTGTATCCCTGACAAATTTTATCATTTCATCATTTAATTATATTGGATTGTGACAAAAAAAAACCATTTACTTTATCTATACTTATTTTTGTAAATTATCAGTGTTTTAAAATTTGAAGGAAATAATATTGGATATTTGATTTTTGTATAAAAGCAAGTATTGCATATTACTTCCTCTTTATTTATTTATTTATTTTTGGACCCAAATTGTATCAAGCCCTTCAAGCAAAAAGACTATAGTGCCATTGGATTAACCATATAAATCATTGTACTTTTGTCTTTTAATTAGGAAGGGTTGTCACAGGAGTTCTCCAAATCGCTGCCCTAAATAAAATATGATTGTACTTTCCTTTGGATTTCCTGTGGAATCTGCTCTGTCTAAAGTAAAGAGTCTTAAATTCCTTCTTTGGTTCTACAGAGGCAGAAGCATGTAGAACATGAACTTGAGAAGGCAAAAGAAGAGGTTCCTGAATATAGGAAACAGTCAGAGGCTGCTGAAGATGCAAAAACCCAAGTATTAAAGGAGCTGGATAGCACAAAGAGACTTATAGAAGAACTAAAACTGAACCTGGAAAGGGCACAAACTGAGGAGCACCAAGCAAAACAAGACTCTGAACTCGTCAAGCTCAGGGTGGAAGAGATGGAGCAAGGAATAGCTGATGAGGCAAGTGTTGCAGCCAAGGCGCAACTTGAAGTTGCGAAAGCCAGGTATGCAGCTGCGGTTGCAGAGCTGAAAGCTGTGAAAGACGAGTTGATAGCACTGCAGGGCGAGTATGCTTCCTTAGTTACTGAGAAGGACATGGCTATGAAGAGAGCTGAGGAAGCTGTTTCTGCATCCAAGGAAGTTGAGAAGACAGTGGAGGATCTTACTCTAGAGCTGATTGCTACAAAGGAATCTTTAGAATCTGCACATGCTGCACATTTAGAGGCAGAGGAGCACAGAATTGGGGCAGCCATGGCCAGAGAGCAAGATTGTCTCAATTGGGAGAAGGAACTGAAGCACGCAGAAGAGGAGCTACAGAGGCTGAATCAGCAACTTCTGTCAGCGAAGGATCTCAAGTCAAAACTTGATACTGCATCAGCCTTGCTAGTCAATCTAAAAGCTGAATTAGCAGCTTATATGGAAGCCAAATTGAAACAGGAAGCTGGTGTGGAAAAGGAAAATTTGGAAGGTGAAATAGGAGTCCCAACGGAGACAACCCACACAGATGCGCAATTAGCAGTTGCTTCTGCCAAGAAGGAGCTTGAGGATGTGAGGCTCAATATCGAAAAAGCTACAAAAGAAGTAAATTGTTTGAAGGTTGCGGCACTGTCACTCAAGTCAGAGCTTGAAAAGGAAAAAATGGCACTTGCCACCATTAGGCAGAGAGAAGGAATGGCATCGATAGCAGTTGCATCTCTTGAAGCTGAGCTGAATAGGACTTTGTCAGAAGTAGCACTTGTTCAGATGAAGGAGAAGGAAGCCAGAGATAAGATGGTGGAGCTACCCAAACAACTGCAGGAAGCAGCTCAAGAAGCAGATCAAGCCAAGTCACTTGCTCAATTAGCCCGTGAAGAATTGCGGAAGGCCAAGGAAGAAGCTGAGCAAGCCAAGGCTGGCATAAGTACCATGGAGAGCAGATTACATGCAGCACGGAAGGAGATAGAGGCTGCCAAGGCATCGGAGAGGCTGGCACTAGCAGCTGTCAAAACATTGCAGGACAGTGAATCAGCTAAAAGTACTGAGGGTGAAGATGGCATAGCTGGAGTGACACTTTCTTTGGAGGAATATTATACCCTTAGCAAGCGGGCACATGAGGCTGAGGAGCAGGCCAACATGAGGGTGGCAGCTGCTGTTTCCCAAATAGAAGTGGCCAAGGAGTCAGAGTTGAGGTGCTTGGAAAAATTGGAAGAAGCGAGTAAGGAGATGGCTGCAAGGAGGGAAGCATTGAGAATTGCAACAGAGAAGGCCGACAAGGCCAAAGAAGGGAAGTTAGGCATAGAGCAAGAGTTGAGGAAGTGGAGGGCTGAACATGAACAGCGACGAAGAGCCAGTGATACTGGTCAAGGGGTCATAAACCCCACTAGAAGTCCAAGGAGGAGCTTTGAAGATAGGAAAGAGCCCAATAGCTTCAACAGGGAACCGGATGCTGCTAATCCTGTACATCATGTGCCAAGGGCGAAGATGTCTGTACCTGGAAATGACTTGGAACCTGATTCTTCTCCAGAAGTGAAGACGGCGAAGAAGAAGAAGAAATCACTGTTTCCTGGGATAATCATGTTCTTGGCCAGGAGGAGGGCACAAGCATCAAAGTCCAGTTAACATTTCTTTTCACAGGTTTCTAGCTCAAAGAGGGACCCAAGCTGCTGGAGGATCCACCGGATTTGTCTGTATAGCATAGGCTGGTGAGATACTTGTATGATAAGTTCATCTGTTTAATATTTATTTGTGGTTGGTGTTTGGGGAAGGGACAATTAGTTTCTTGGATTTTTTATTTTTATTTTTATTTTTTCGGATGGGGAAGGGGAGGGTAATAAGCTTGTATTGTAATGCGACAAGGACAATAAGTTTGCAAAAAAAAAAAAAAAAAAGGACCTGTAATGTTTTCTAATTTGTCTAAGTAACAATAGACAAAAATTCATAATTCTCATTAAAATTTCAGATTTTCTTCCATTGCTTCCTATGCACTGTAGTAGTTTCTGCTAGGTTTTTCTTTTTTTCCTGCAGGTCTCACACCAGATAGCCCTTCAAGCCGTCTTCTTCATCTTAGGGCTCCAGCTTAACTCTGCATCTGGTCTAATTATTAAGAATTTTCAATAGATGGTTCACACTTCACAGTGATTTACATGATAATGACCCTCAGAGGTTATGGATTGTCTACAAGCATTGGTGGCATTAACATCTACAAGCCGTTGTCACTAGTTTTATTTTTGCTGTTTTTCTTAATCAATTGTTCTAAGAGTAATGAGCATTACATTAAGCCTAGATCATGTTGAGGAAGATTAATGAGCATTTTATTAAACCTAGAACATTTTTAGGTATCCTACTCAACGATAATCTTTTCATTTTTCCACTAAGTCTTCATTTCTACTTCCTTTTTTTAATTTAAATTTAGATAATGACTCCATCTTAGATTTTGAGCTCAATACGTTCAAATGCTTGAAAACCAAAATATACACATTTGTGGATTTTAGAAATTCCCCTTCAAGGGCACCATGTGTTCTAACAATATGCACTAAGGCTGGTCTACAGGTACACTCAAAAAAGGAATGTGATGATGAAGTTGCTGCTAAAGCAAAGGTATAAGTATCGAGTTGATTTGTTTAAGTTTCTCAACAATCTTGACTGCAAAATCCACTCGTGTGTTCAAAGCTGAAGTAGCTTAGTTCAACTTCAGTACTCATTCAGTAGTGGTTTTCTTAGCATGAAAGCAAATGAACGAGGCTTGGATTGGAGCGTGCGTGAGTTGCACGCTATCTACAGTGTCTTTCATTATTGGACTCAGCTTCAGGGATGGTGCTGAACCACCCAACCATGCACGCTTCGCATATCACTTAGTCTTGAAGATCCTACTTGATCAGAACTGGCCATTTGGCTTCTCTTCTAATATTTTACTTCCAAACGTACCAGGGTTCCCTACCACAACCCCAAGCAGTCTGGGCTGTGTTGTTGATGTTCTTTCTCTAAATGAAGTTAGCATAACTATTGTGATGGTGTCTCGAATTTAACTCGACGAGCAACCTGAAGACCTGGGTCATTTTGACTCGATAAAGAGTCCAACACGTCCAGCTTGGGTAATTAGGGTTTTTAGGGGTTTGCCACCGCAGGATTTTGAGGTTACCTTCATTAGAGTGGGAGCTTCTTGATCGTCTTTACTTATGAATGTAGGGAGTATTGTCGAATCACATAAATTCTTGTGTTCTGATTCTTTCTCATTTCTTTTATTTATTGTTGTTTAATTTCACGTTGTCATTAACCCAAATCTGATCTGATTGTCATAACACAATAACACACTCCAGAGATTGATCTCTCCGAACTTAAAGAAGGCAAATGGAAATGGGGTTCACAGAGGAGGATGGGTTGCAGATTTAATGATTTGGTAATTGCCAATGGCCTTGATTGAGGTGTCAGCCAAAGCTGTGTTTCAGAATTCACAATCTTCCTTGACAGCTCAAGGGTAAGTTGAAGTTTCATGATTGCAGAGCGACACTGCATGTCCACTGCATGCACCCTCCTCTGCAACTCTTGAATGGCCCACAACACATTCATGTTGGACCGTGTAACCTCCTCCTTTTCATGAAGTGATTGATGGGATTGAACCGTTGGGGCTGTCTGCCAAAAGATAGTAAAATAATCAAGAACTCACAGGTGCCTTGTATTTATTTATTTATTTTTTTATGCCTTGTGAGTGAAGTTATAGTTATATATACGTACATACCCAAGGGATTTGGAACGTTTTACGGTATGTGCATATGCAACAACTGACACGTGGCATAAAATAATTATTTACCAAAATGTTTAAATCACTTTTTATGCCATGTGTCAATAACTGCATATGCACAGACCATAACAGGTCAATAAGAGGACATACCAAATCCCTGCTCACATACATTCCATGCAGTCTTGGGCCCAGGTTCGATCGAGTTGTTTGAGACATCGGATTGGGATTTTCTACCCCAAGTCCACCTGGAGGTCTGGAAATGTCAGCCCAACCCTACTTATACGTCTGTTGGGGTTTAGCCTGGCTCAATTTTCTAGTCTTATAAATGGGACCCAACTGTCTTTGGAATGCAATCTCAGATTGTGATCTAAGATTAGATTTGGTCTACTTGGTATGTAATCTGAGCTGCAATCTTCAGATTGAGATTTCATTTGGCTCAATTTGAGTTGGTACTAGAAAGTTAGATTTGAGATTGCAGCCCATTCTCAGAATCTCAAGATCTTGAGAAGTGGTGCTAAGCACTAATATGCACATAATGGAGTATGAGGATCATTTGGAGTTTTAACATATAAAACATAAAACAGGATCTTCCTCTTCTCTCCTCCTTTCTCAATACAGCCTTAACCAAATGATCAGTGCAATCTAATTAGTTATCTCAGGATTGTGATCCCATGATCTGATATTGAGATTAAGATCAATATTGTGAGATCGCAAGCTAAAAACAGTTGATTTCCTATTGGCCAAACAAGTGAAAATTAAGGTTTTGAATTGGATTAGTGCAAGCTGTTGAATGGCCAAATCTAACCCAACATCCAAACACTGAAAGGTAATGCAACTTAATTCTACATCCTTGACTGTTTAAGGTAACTTTTTTTTTTTTTTTGGGGGGGGGGGGGGG
>JAOXJP010000012.1:11421935-11441586 GCA_025762735.1 Platanus orientalis | reverse complement strand
CCCTGCACCTGTCAGGGGGAGGGCACATCAGCCCCCCCCCGTGATTTTCCCTTTGGGGGGAGGGGTGCATATCACTTGTCGGCGCTGATGTGCCCTCCCCATGACAGTGTGCGGAGAGGAGCAGATGATAAGATTAGCCGATACAATACACTCTCCCAAAATTAGGGCTTTCTGTAACAGTGGATTTTTTTTTTTCTTTCTATTTTTCCTTTTAAAAAAGTTTATTTATTAATCATCAATGATCAAACCTTATTATCTCATTTTATAATAACAGAGGTTGGAGGGGTTTATATTTCGATCCTTCTTCTATCCTTCTTGTTTTTCTTCCGATCTCTTCTCTCTAGCTCGCTATCTGAGAGCTCGATCGAAGAAGAATCGAAACCCTGAAAAAACGAAGAAATCCACCCAAATAGCGCTCGTTGCGATTGAACTCGTCGATGACTCTTGTTCGGGATTGGAGGTTGTGAGGGGGTTTCTAGGGTTTGATTTGATCAATTTTTTATTATTATTTATAATTCCCTTTTTGATTGCCGAAAGATCTGTCGAAGGAAATTTATACGTTATTACTATTGGGGGATAATTCGAGGGTTAGGGTTTGATGCTTTGGTGGAGCTCGGCATCCGCCGGACGGGATAACGGTTTTGGTCCCGGTGTGCAATGGCCAATCCCGGTATCGGGAACAAGTTCGTTTCTGTGAATCTGAATAAGTCGTATGGGCAGCCCTCTAGCTCTCTGGGAAGCGCGGCAGCCAGCCGAGCCCGGCCGGGTGGTCACGGGGGCGGCGGCGGTGGATTGGTGGTTCTTTCGAGACCTAGAAGTTCGATTGTGGGTGCTCAGAAGGGTGGAGCGAAGCTTTCAGTTCCGCCCCCCCTGAATTTGCCGTCGTTGAGGAAGGAGCATGAGCGTTTTGATTCTTCGTCTACGGGAGGCGGTTCCACTGGCGCTGGAAGTTCTGGGTCTGGATCTAGACCCACTTCTTCTGGTATGGGCTGGACGAAGCCGGCACCTTCTACATTGCAACAGAAAGATGGCGGTGGGGATCAGTCTTTGCTTGGAAGATCGGGAGGTGCGACTCAGGAAGTCGACAACGAGAATCAGCCCTCGTATCCTACAGATGGGGCATCGAGAGTGAGCAGTGTTTATATACCGCCGTCTGTACGATCGGGCGTGGTTGGAAACCCAGTCGCTAGTTCGGCCCGTGCTTATCCGCCGGTGGAGAAGGCCGTGGTTTTGAGAGGGGAAGACTTCCCTTCCTTGCAAGCAACCTTGCCTACCACATCTGGGCCTGTCCAGAAGCAGAAGGATCCATCACATCAAAAGCAGAAGCAGAAAGTGGGTGAAGAAGTGTCGGACGAGGAGACAGCCATTTCCAATTCAAGGCCGCTCCTTGACATGCGCCCCCAAATGCAGCCCTCCCGTCGCACTGTTGGCAATGGCTCAAACGAGAACGGCAGTGTGAGTCGTGGGTCCGGTGTTTCTAGCACCGCGGAGCAATCGCGTAAGCAAGATGAGTACTTTTCAGGTCCTCTGCCACTTGTCCGACTGAACCACACGTCTGATTGGGCTGACGATGAACGTGATACGGGTCACAATCTGCCGGACAGAGACAAGGATCATGGATTCTCGAGGAGTGAAGTTTTTCGCAATAGAGATTTTGATATTCCCAGGGGTGGTTTGCCGCCACGCACACATGTTGATGACATTTCTGCTGGCCGGGGTGTACGTGACGATGAAGTTGGGGGGCAGGCTTCATCAAGGGAAGTGCTTCGAGTGGACCCTTATGGCAGAGATGTAAGAACCCCAAGCAAAGAAGGTCGAGATGGGAGCTCGTGGAGAGCTTCCTCACTTTCAAACGATGGATATGGTCCCCGTGAAGTCAGAGTTGATAGAAATGGTGTCGTTGCGAGGCCTTTCAGTCAGAACCGGGAGATGAACGTGGACAATAAATACAACCAATCGTCGTTTGGAGACAATTCTCGGGATGGTTTTAGTAATGGAGTCTTGGGAACTCAGGATTTGAGGTTCGGAAGGAGGGATTTGGGTTATGGTCAAGGAAGCAGACAGAACGGGAAACATGCAGTGGAATCATATATTGGAAGAGAGGCTGAACAGAATATGCGGGACCGTCATGGTGGTGATCTCTCCAATAGATACAGAGGTGGTGATACCTTCCGGAACAGGTTGATACCCAGAACCTCATTTTCTTTGGGAGGTAAGGGGCTCTCAGTGAATGATCCAATACTTCTTTCTGGAAGAGATAAACGTTCGTTCTCAAACAGCGGAAAACCATATCATGAGGATCCTTTCCTGAAAGTTGGGAATAGTCCTGGTTTTGATGAAAGGGATTTTTTCTCTGGGGGTCCTGTTGGGGTGTTTAAGAAGAAGAAGGATGTGTTAAAACAGGCTGATTTCCATGACCCCGTTAGGGAATCTTTTGAGGCCGAACTTGAGAGGGTACAAAGGATGCAAGAACAGGAGCGGCAACGAATCATTGAAGAGCAAGCAAGGGCCTTGGAGTTAGCTAGGAAAGAAGAGGAGGAGAGAGAGCGGCTGGCCAGAGAAGAGGAAGAACAACGGAGAAGACTGGAAGAAGAAGCCAGAGAGGCTGCATGGAGAGCTGAACAGGAGCGTTTGGAGGCTTCGCGAAGAGCTGAAGAGCATAAAAGAGCTAGAGAAGAGGAGAAACGGAGGATTTTTATGGAGGAAGAAAGGAGGAAAGAGGCTGCTAGGAAAAAACTTTTGGAGTTGGAGGCAAGAATGTCGAGAAGACAGGCGGAAACAGTGAAAGACGATAACTATCCTGCTGCTGTTGGAGAGGGAAAAATGCCACGGGTGGTGAAAGAAAAAGATGTTCCCATGGTAGCAGATGTGGGTGACTGGGAAGATGGTGAGAGAATGGTTGAAAGGATCACTGGTACTGCATCTTCTGATTCCTCCAGTATGAATAGATCATTTGAGATTGGTTCTAGGCCTCAGTCTTCAAGGGATGGAAATTTTCCCTTTTTGGATAGAGGAAACCCTGCAAATTCATGGAGGAGGGATGTGTTTGAGAATGTTAACAACTCGACCTTCCTCCCACGGGATCAAGAGAATGGTATCAGCAGTCCAAGGCAAGATGCATTTGGTGCAGGGAGAGTATTTCCTAGGAAAGAGTTCTATGTAGGTCCTGGAGACATGTCTGCAAGGACATCATCTAAAGGAGGGGTTTCAGAGCCATCAATGGTGGGTGATTTTCCTCATGTGGGAGGACACAGGTGGAACCTTCCCGTTGATGGAGACCATTACAGCAGGAACTTAGAGATTGATGCCGAAATTCATGAGAATACTGCCGATAGGTATGGTGATATGGGATGGGGACAGGGCCGTTTTCGTGGTAGTCCTTATGCTCCTTATCCAGAAAGACTATATCAGAACTCTGAGGCTGATGGGTTTTCTAATTTTGGGAGGTCAAGGCATTCCATGAGACAGCCTCGTGTTCTCCCTCCTCCATCACTGGCTCCTATGCACAAAAATTCTTTCAGATGTGAGGCTGAACGTCCAAGTTCTTCAGCTTTTCTTGACAGTGAGATGAGGTACCACCATGCACCAAGAAGTGAACCAATCATGCAGACAGGTTATGTCAGTGGTTACCAGGAGAATTTTGAACAGCCTGGAATAATGGAAGCCCCGCTAGAGAATACTGTCCCTGAGGAGCATAAACTGGAGAAGACTGCCGCTCCAAGATGTGAATCACAATCCTCACTTTCTGTTTCAAGTCCACCCAACTCGCCTACTCATCTCTCGCATGATGACTTGGATGACTCTGGGGATTTTTCAGTCTTGCCAGCTACTGCAGGAGGCAAAGGGGTCCCTTTGTCTGACAATGAGCCTGTTGAATCGACATCGGATGCTGGGAATGCAAATATGAAAACAGCCTCAGGTTCTGTCTCCCCTGATGAGGATGAAGAGTGGTCCGTTGAAAACAACGACGATTTGCAGGAACAAGAAGAATATGATGAAGAGGAAGATGGCTACCAGGAAGAAGATGAAGTGCATGAAGGGGATGTGAATGTTGACCTGACTCGGGAGTTTGAAGGTTTACATTTGGAAGAGAAAGATACATCTGACAAGATGGGCCAGTTGGTCTTGGGGTTCAATGAGGGTGTTGAAGTTGAACTGCCAAGTGGTGATGAGCTTGAAAGAACTTCCAAGATTGAAGAGAAGGCAATTGGGATTGAACAGATGTCTGTTGGCATTGCAGAAGAACCAGGATCTTTTGATGAGTTGGTTGGTATTGGACAAAGCCTTCAACCTGAGGATAGTTTGCCTGATATTAGCATAGAAAACTCTTCTAAAACCATTGAGCAAGCTGAGAAGGCAGTCCAAGATTTGGTTCTCCAGCCTGTGAATGCTGCCCATAACACAGTGACATCTGGTAATTTTCTTCTGGATAGTGTGGAAGCATCTAGTTCCAGTCTACTGGTTCTGCAGCCTGTAGCATCTTCTGTGAACATGGCCCTTTCTTCTCCTCCTGTCCAGTCAGTCATGTCTTCTGTTTCTGCAGTTCCGAATAAGGCTGATGTACCTGTTAAGCTACAGTTTGGCCTGTTCTCTGGTCCTTCTCTGATTCCATCTCCAGTTCCGGCCATACAGATTGGTTCTATACAGATGCCTCTCCATCTACATCCCCCGGTTGGACCATCTCTTACTCAAATACACCCGTCACAACCTCCTTTCTTCCAGTTTGGTCAGCTTAGGTATACATCTCCCATTTCTCAGGGAATTTTTCCATTGACTCCGCAATCAATGCCTTTTGTTCAGCCCACTATTCCAGGTCATTATTCAATGAATCAGAACCAGGGAGGTCCTCTGCAGAATCAAGCTGGTCAAGACACCTCTGCTCAGAACTCCATTGTAAAAGATAAAGAGTCATCTGTTATGATGGATAGCCAGCCTGGCCTTGTACCAAAGCTCTTGGACTTATCTCAGGAGAATGAGTGCAAGGAGGTAAATGTATCACCAGTAAGAGAAAGTTCTGAGAATGGCATTTTGGCATCTAGGAGTCGAGCAGAGAGCTCTCTTCTTGGTGAAAAAAAAATTAGACCTGATTCAATTTCCCAAGATCAAGGGCATTACGAAATGGCTGCGAAGAAGAACTACAGATCCATTGCAAATAATAGAGAATCACAAGGGCCCGTGCAATCTGAATCTACTTCATCTCAGTTCATTCCACATGAAAGAGCTTTCAGTGTGTCCAAGGCTCCAGGCCCAATATCTGGTGGCAAAGGAAAGAACTTTATCTTTACCGGCAGGAATTCTGGTTCGAGAACGATATTTCGAGGTCCTGAAACTGCTCACACAGATACTACTGGGTTTCAGAGGAGGTCTCGACGAAACATTCGGCATACTGAGTTTAGAGTGCGGGAAAATGTTGATAGGAGACAAACAGAAGGTGTAGTTTCATCTGACAGTGGGCTGGATGGAAAACCGAATTTGAATGGAAAGGTGTTGGGAATTTCTGCTAAAAGTGGGGCTAAGAAGGATGCCATTTTGGCCAAACCATCCAAGCAGACAGTTGAGTCTGAACCCTTAGCTTTTGGTTCAATTATTTCACGTGTTGTTGATTCTGAAAGCAAGATGGAAAAGGGACTAGGAAAAGAAGCTCCAACAAAGAGGGCGACATCTTCACTTGGCGTCACACGCTCTAGAGAGGGAAATCTGAAAAGAAACAACAGTTTTGATGAGGATTTTGATGCTCCCCTACAAAGTGGCATTGTGCGTGTATTCAAGCAACCTGGCATAGAGGCACCTAGTGATGAAGATGACTTCATTGAGGTGAGGTCTAAGAGGCAGATGCTGAATGATCGGCGAGAACAGAGGGAAAAGGAAAACAAGGCTAAGTCTAGGGTCATAAAGGTACCACCTTTTCATGGTTCATCTATTTCTTTTTAATGGGTATTTCATCTTTTACTACACACCATCTCTCTGTAATGAATAACATATTGCTGATTATTCTATGCCAGGCACCTCGGAGGCCTCGTTCTGTTTCACAAAATAAATTGGTCTCCACTCATTCAAATAAAATATCTACATCATTGGGTGGAGAAACAGCAAGCAATATTCGTTCTGAGTCTGTTGTGATTGATGGGCGGGCATTAGCAAATGTTGAAGTATCAGTTGGATTTACATCCACTATGATTTCACAACCTTTACCTCCGATTGGCACCCCTGCTGTGAATACTGATGCCAAGTCTGATATGAGATCCCATACTATTAAGTATGTCAACTATCCTGTGGAAGAAATTTAATTTATTAATGCAGAAGATTGTTTTTAAGCTTATAGTTCTCTTTTATTCTTCTACAGATCCAAGCAGACAGGCCCAACTACTGGCATATCTAATGGTGGAGCAAACCTTAGCCCAGGCTTATCATTTGAAAATAAGAATGTGGTTCTGGATAATGTTCAAACATCATTGGGTTCCTGGGGCAATGCACGGATGGATCAACAGGTATACCATTTTTTTCCTAATTATTGTTATGGTAGTTATACCAGTAGAGTACAAATCAAAATGCCTTCACTTGGGTTACTTTTAATCTGACATTGGCTTTGGATTTATTTGGTATCAACTTTGTAAGTTTGTATAACTTCTGTTCATGCTTTGGTTTTTAAAAATTGCTATTATTTTCTGGATGTAGCTAATTGATACAGGACAACCTAGTAACTTGGGTTCAAAACCTGTTTTCACCTACTTCCTATCCAAAAAAGACCTGTGGGTTATGGGCCCAAAAGGAAATAGGACTGATATAGGCATGTATAAAACAGAAACCAGATATGAAGGAGTTGTCAAGACACAATTAGGTCAAGGACTAGGGTCTTGGATTGGTCAAACAGGTTCAGGTATGGGCTTTATTCAGGTCAAAGATTAGGTAATCTGGTTCAATACTTAGACAGGGATAGGGATTGATATAAGAGTTCGTGGGTTCCACAATAAGGTAAGTTTTAGATCCGGGTTTAAAGACTGAAATGGCAGGGTTATGGTGTTTAAAGGGGACTGTAGGTTAAAACTAAAACAGGGGAAGAACAAAGGAATTTGGGGACTGAAACAGTAAACTAAAGGGGTGTTTTGGTTATGGGATAGTACAGAAACTGATTTTGAGTACTTGTGGGTCCAAAAGGTTGATTGGAGAAGGTTAAACCAGAGTTAAAATAGTAGCAGATTAATACTGGTTTCAAGGTTAATTCAGGGATAAGGACAGCAGGTTTTGGGCTCTGATTTAGCCTTGTAACAGGGACTATAATAGGGCTACACAACAGTAAGCTGAAATAGTATATGCAGCAGAATAGTCTGTGGGTTGAAAACAGCAAGGTGACTGTATTTTCTGGTATAGATTTCAGCACAACCATGAATGATAATTCTGGACAGGTGATGGGCTTTGATGGAGGCTAACTCAGGGTATGTATGGGCCCCTTTTTTGTGGTCTTAAAGACGGATGAAAGAGGGTTAGAAGTTGGAACAAAACCTGAATACAGTGACTGATATCAGTTTAGACAGGTATAAACAGAGGTTTATTTTCTGGGGCTTTTATAGAGCAGAAACATGAAGGGTTACAGGCTGGAGTCAGAGGTTTATAGCAAGAAAGTGGAAAAGGATTCAGCCGCAGGTCTAAACATTCTCAGGTCTTGAATAACAGACCCGAGATGGCAGGGGATAGGCTTTCCCTACTTGCCACAGGGTCTAACTCTCTTGAGGATTTGATTCCAACTGCTAAACTCAATGGGAAAAGGGGATAAGAAGGGGCCACAGAGATTAGTTTGGTTAGGGTTTGAGTTTTCTTTAAAGAAAACAACAGGTAACTTGAAATAGGGGTAGCCACAGGTTAGGGATTTAGTTCTCAAAGGTATTTTAATGGTGAACAGCAAAGAGAGGGCTTGGGAGAAGGTTTTACAGGCTGTGGGTTTCAAGGTCCTGTCCAAGAACAGTTCTTGATGGATTCTTGGAGCTTTTTAATGGAGAAAATTACAGAAACAGCAATAAGATGTGGAAGAAGAAAGAAAGAAAGAGAAAGAAAAAGAAAATAAGAAGAAGAAATATGAGAAGAAAGGAAAGAGAAGAATACCTGATCCCGAAGAAGGAGGGAGCTGACTGCCTCTCAGACTTCAGACCAGTTAGTCTGGTGGGTAGCACCTACAAAATTATATCCAAGTGTCTAGCCTTGAGGCTGAAACAAGTGCTGCTGATAATTGTGTCAAAGGAGCAGGGTGCTTTTCTGCAGGGGAGATCTATGGCCGATGGAGTCTTGTGTGTGAACGAATGCTTAGATGCTAAACTCAGGGAGGATCAGCTTGGGGTGATTTGCAAGCTGGATCTGGAAAAGGCTAACGATCATGTCAATTGGGATTTTTTGCTGTATATTCTTTGGAGATGTGAGTTCGTGATCAGATGGAGAGAGTGGATGTGGAAGTGATTCAGCTTGGCGTCATTCTTGGTCATGATTAATGGGGTTCCAAAAGGGAGGTAGGGATGATCGAAGGGTTTTCAGTGGGACTGGGGGTTGGCCCAATAACACATCTCCAGTTTGCTGATGACACTCTCATTTTTTGTGATAACTCCCAACATCAAATCAGAATGTTACGTTGTGTTCTCAGTGCTTTGAGGCAGTATCGGGTCTTCGAATCAACCTTGCTAAGAGCTCCCTGATAGCGGTGGGAGATGTTCCCAATCTCGACCAACTAGCAACAGATTTTGGGTGCAGGATGGGTAGTCTTCCGACATCATACCTTGGCCTCCCTTTAGGCGCCAAATACAAGAAGACAGAGGTTTGGAACCCGGTCATTGATCGAATAAGAAAGCGATTGAATGGTTGGAAGTCCTGCCATTTATCTAAGGGGGGTAAGCTCACACTCATCAAAGCAGCTTTGGCTAGCATCCCAATCCACTTCCTATCTCTATTGGTGGCCTTGGTTTCCGTCTGCAAAGAGATGGAGAGGATTCAAAGGGATTTTCTATGGAGAGGGACAGAGGAGGATAGAGGTATGCACTTGGTAGCATGGGACAGAGTGTGTACCCCTAAGGATAAAGGTGGGACGGGTTTGAGAAGAATCCAACCTATGAACCGGACTTTGCTTTGTAAATGGCTTTGGCGATTTGGGCAGGATGAAAGGAGTTTGTGGAGGCAGGTGGTGGGTGCAAAATATGGTGAAACGGGTGGGTGGGATCCCATTGTTCCTTGAGGACCCTTCAGATGGAACCCATGGCGGAGTATTCTATCTTAGCTTGATCGGTTTAAAGTGGGCTTGGCTTTTGAAGTGGGAAATGGAAGGCGTATTCGGTTTTGGAAGGATGTCTGGTGTGGGGAGCGACCCCTAATGGAGCTATACCCTGAAATTTTCAGTATGGCGGTGGACCTAAACGCGGTGGTAGCTTCCTATATGTCCGTTTTGGGAGGGGAGATTGTTTGGCAGCCAAGTCTTAGGAGAGCAGCTTTTGATTGGGAGATTCTAAGGGTGGTTCACCTTTTGGATAGGCTTCGGGATGCTCATATAAGAATGAACCAGGAAGACCATAGAGTGTGGATGGAAGGGAATGGGGGTATCTTTACGGTGAAATCATGTTATCATTTCTTAGCAAACGTGGTGGAGGTGGATGGCCCTTGGAAGGTAGTGTGGTACAAGCCTACCCCCCTAAAAGTCCAATTCTTCTTATGGACGACAACCTTGGAGAAGATCTCGACTATGGATATGTTGTGGAGGAAAGGATTCAATTTGCCTAGCATATGCCTGTTATGCTATCATCATTTGGAAACTTGTTTTCATTTGCTTTTGCATTGCCCTTTTACTTGGGAGATCTGGTGTGGTTTTGTGAGGGACTTTGGTCAAACATTTATAGTCCCGGGGAACTTAATGGGCCTTCTTCAAGGGTGGAGTACGGAGGCCCTTAATGGCTTTGGTCGTAGTGTTTGGAAGCTAGTGCTAGCTGCTCTATGTTGGGCAGTTTGGAGGGAGCGAAATAACAGAGTCTTCCGGGGTCAAGCAGAGCCAGCATACCAGATTTATAGGCGGGCTAACAGTTTAATCATTTTTTGGGCCAGACGATGTAAGGGGCATGATGGACTACCCATGGGGGCATTAACAAGGGATTGGGATAATACCATACGTCTAAATTGATTGTGGGACCGGGGTCCTTGTGCTGTTTCTTTTCTGTTTTTTTGGGGATCTCTCATCCCCTCCTGTTTGTTTTGGGGGTTTACCCCGCTTTCTTGTTTCTGTTTTTTTGGGGATCTCTCATCCCCTCCTGTTTGTTTTGGGGGTCTACCCCGCTTTCTTTTTTTTTTTGCCTTTTCTGTTGATTAGCAATAAAGTCTTTTTTCTCATAAAAAAAAGAATACCTGATTTGTGTGTGTAGAGTCTCACCATCTCAAATCAGTCCTAGAACTCTCACCTAGGAGGCCATGGCGTCTTACCATGGAAACTTAACTAGTCGCAGGTCTGGGCGAAGGAGAAGAGTCGAGAGCTTCTTTTTTTCTTCAATTTTTATTTATTTATTTTTCATTGATATTCCAAGTACATGTCGATCACTGTTTTTTAGTAATTTCCTAAATTAGAAACCTAGACTAAAATGACTCTTGACATTAGATACTTCCTAACATCCACTTACTAAAAGTAAAGAGACCGAATCGTGGCCTTCCCTGTAGGTGTTGACCACTTAATTTCTAAGTTATAAAACTTTGACAAGAAGACCCAAAAACAAAAATCAAAATGACTCATGTCATAAACTCTAATAAACCATAAAATATTAAATAAAACAATGAAACAACTCCATAAAGTGTTAAATAAAACAATAAAATAACTCAAATAAAGGACTCTATCACTAAACTAAAGACAACATGTGCTGTGGTAAGGGTGACCCTCCAACTGTCTTCATAAATAGACCCACCCACATGTCATGTGGGGCCCATGTGAGGGTCCATGTCCACATTACTATTAAACATGTTAATTTTTATTGGCTTACCTATAAAAGAAAAGTTTATTGGTTTGGTAGTTTCGTTATATACACTTGTGTGCTTTGATATCTTGAATGGGTGGCTTGTAATGGTTGCGTGGACCTATGCTCTGCCTTGATGGCTGTATAGTTCACATATTATGGTGCATCTTTCAAAATTAGTGTGTGGATGATATTACTGGTGGCATGGATCTTAGTAAGCATACTTGTAACATCTTTTTCTAGTTTACAAAGGGTCAACACCATTATTACAACATTATATGATAGGCCTGGTATTGACCTGTGATTTTTAACTAAAAAACCTGGCAATGTTTTTCATTGGTTTGGGGTCAATCTAACCCCAACCTGGTACTAAACAACTACAACCCTTGAGCTTACCTTGTACCTAACTCTGGTTATCAGCTGTGCCAATTGCCTTTTTTTTTTTATGAATAAAAATTTTATTAACTAAAGAAACAAGAGAGAGACAAGAGAGGGGATGAGAAATCCCCAAGAACAAATAGAAAAGGGCCGAACCCCAACAAACCAAGAGCTAGCCCGGGACCTCTCAGTACATAACAACCCCTATAATGCTATCCCAATTCCAAACTAGAGCCCCATTTGGAATCCCATCATAACCTTTACATTTTCTGGCCCAAAACACAATCAACTCTTTTACCCTCCTATAGACCTGTCAAGTTGGATTTGCATGGTCCACCCGGTTATTCCTCTCCTTCCAAATCACCCAACACACTGCTGCCGGAACCAATTGCTAACCACAACAACAACAAGAAGGTGGCCTATTTCAACTACTTGGGGTCGGTTAAAGGAATCTTGTTCTTCCATTCCACTCTATCCAGGGCCATATCACAAGCACCCATGTCTTTTCTCATTAATTCAACCAAGTCAAATTTGGCCTTCCTCATGTCCTTTTAACACCTTCAACTTGCACCATCGCACTCCTTCTCACTAATGCAGTCATTTGTCTTTGTTATACATCTTAATTGACTTTTCTTCATCTTATCACCTATTGTGCTATACTTAAGTTCCCGTGAATGGATTCATTTCTTATTTTATTATATTCTTGCCACTCATTTATCTCAACATTCTCATCTTGCACAACACTCTAAAATCACCTCTCTACTTCGTCCACGACCCACCCCACTCTAATTTTATGATCAATAACTTTTTCAATATCTCCCTCCTTATGAATGAATGGTTTAATATGATAGTATTGGAGATGTGGGTTGTCTATCCTTGTTACTGACTTATTATAGACCACACATTGGTGTGGAAACACCCTACCCAAACCATGTAAAAACCACAAGTGAAGAATTAAAAAAGCCCCAGGAGTTCTATTATTGACCAAATGATGATGAGCATCTCTGTGTTTCCTTCTGCCTTTTGTTTTGTGAGTATGAGGGGCGGGGGGGGGGGGGGACAAGTTTTGTTTGCAATTGAGAATCAAAAAGAACTTCCTTGGAGTAAATGTGCAACCAACTTTCACCATTTTAAACAAAATACATAAACATACGATAAAAACCTATTACTTACCACCACATATTGATGCAAGTCGTGAAACAGTTCACACTTAAATTTGATGGGCTCATGCAAGGGTATTTTGAGTTAAAATTTTTTTTGTTTGGCAATCATCATCATCGCGCTCCTCGCCTTCTCTAGTAGTGCTTGTAGTGCTTGCACCAACATTGTGTATGAGCACCTAAAGCGCTTCACAAACATTGGAATAATAAAATATAGCGTGCGTCTCATTGTAGTTGTTACCGTAATCATCATCTCATGTATGCCTTCCACCACCATTCTTGGTATCTTTGATTTTATACTTCTCTTTTTAGCAACTTAGTATTTTGCCATTGAGCGTTGGTTGATTTTCTTCACAGATTTGAGTGTCCAATTATCATTGTCTTTGAAATGTGGCTCAGCTCAATAGGGTTATAATCATTATCATCTGAAGTCCTATCATATAGATAACATATTCTCGACTTATTGTTTCAGTGGACGAATGCAACGTCTGGCTGAGGACTCTAGTAGCAATTCTTTCAAATGGGAAGCACTATCCCCATATAGCTTCCACCAATTAGTTATAAATAAAAGGAATTTGAATAAGTCTGAAGTTCACTGTATACCTTATATTATTCAACATCATAAATAATATGTCAATAATATACCTGGAAGGCATGTCTTCAGAGCCTGTATATAGAGAGGTGTACTGAACTCTCCTCGGGCCTCTATGAAGGTCCTAAGCGACAAATGGTTAAGAGTGGAAATCGAGAATTATAATGTCTTACATTCATGTACATCTCAAGAAAATAGATAAAACAATACAACTTACTTTTCTCATGGCCTCATCTTGCTTGTTAATATGTGGCTCCGGCCTCTGTATTAGCCTTCCTCTAGCTAGTCCTTACTTTTCCTCCACGGGTGAGCAAAGTGGCTATGTCTTGGTAGCCTCTTTTTTTGTTTTTTTTGATAAATTTGGTAGCCTCTTAATGTTGGTGGTCTAAAACTCAATTTTGATGGGTCCTCAAAAGGAAACTCGGGGCTGGCTTTGGGTGTGTTGTTAGAGATTGCAATGGTAATGTAATTTGGGCTATTTGTGGTCCATTGGGTGTTTGCAACTCTATAAGAGCGGAGGTCTTTGGACTTCTTATGGGGTTGCGTGAACTTAAAAGTATGGGTATTGTGGGCTGCATTGTAGAGGGGGGCTCCACTGTGGTTATTGGATGGGGATTGGGAAAAGGAATTGGCTCATGGCAATTTGTTCACGAGATCTGTGAATTGTCAATCTTGTTGGTCATCTCTCTTGTTCATGTTCCGCAGAAGCAAAATGTTTTGGCCGACAAGCTTGCCAATTGGGGGGTTGGGTTATCTTCAATGTTTAGTGGTAGCTCTATACCTAATAGCTATTTGTATTGGTCTTGTTGTTGTATTAGTAGCATGTATTCTCTTTTCATATTTTAATAAAATTTCATCGGTAATTATCAAAAGAAAAAGTTAGAACATGCAAAAGACTAGTATGTAAGAGTTTAACAATTAACGTAAATAAAACTCAACAATGGAAGAATAGAAACATTTCTGGCTGTGTGCAAGTCATTGTGGAGCTGGGAATCCCTCCTTACATCAATTTTTGTTCCGATATTTTTTCCAATTGGGAACCTTTGTGATGCGGATATTTCGAAGAGGTTGATGTCTGTACCACCCAAAAGAGGACCAAGTTCAAATTGTATGTGCAACATGGGTAATTATAGTTCTTTAGGTGGGTGGGATATCATTGTAATAAGGCCTTTTGTGCCATGGGTTTATTGGGTTTTTAGTTCAAGGGTATACTTTTGTAATAAGGCTGAAAAGCCAAGGGTCTTTTGGGTAATATAGGCCTAGTCGACAGCTGCTGTTTTCTTGTCCTTTTGTGGACTACAAAGTCAATAGAAGAGAGGCCCACACAAGCAGGTCGACATCCATCATATCCCCAAGGTTTTAATAGTTTTAAAGTAAGGATTTTTCTTTGGTAGGATTAATGTAGGGAAAATTTAGTTTTTAGAAGTTGCTAAATTAGGAAAATATATATTTTATTGAGTCTTGTAAGCCTATATAAAGAGACATCCACGTTTTCAATGAAGGGGAATGAAGATGAATTAAAGAATTTTGTGTTGGGTTTATCCCTTGTGGGTGTCGTATTCTTCCATCCCTTTCCCCCTTCTTTGGGTAGTAGCCGTGGGCTCCCCTACTCTATTCTTCTTCTTCTATTGTTATCATCCCCTTGCTGTAATTCTTCCACTCTTGAAAGAACCAAGTTGCTGAAATCTGAATCTGTGGAAATAGGGAAGCTCATGCTGGAATATCTTGGAAGCTCTTCAAGGATAAATTGCAGGCTTCAAATCAGGATATTTTTTCGTCAATTTTAGCAGGTTTGATCTTCCATTAAATCCTTATTTAATTCTAAAATTTTCTGTAATTTTCCTTGCTGCCTTCTGTTTTATATGTTAGTTCTATTTTTTCTTCTTTAAACCAGAATTTTCTGGGTTCAGAAACCAGTCCCATCGCCCCCCTAGAAACCCTCTTTTCTCTCACTTCTCTTTAGGGGTTTTCTCCCCATCATATCCTCTTTCTAACCCCTCAAACCCTTCTTGATTACCCGTTGTTTTGATCAAGTTCTTGATCAAGATTCCTTCACTGTTTTATAATTCTTTCCCCAAGAAACACTGTTGACTGGTAAAATTTATGTTTTATATACTTATATTTGTTAGAATGACCTCAAATTTTGTGTGGTGATTACTCATAGACCTATCTAGACACCAAATTCTGACCCATCAGCAGGGTTGTTTTGATAATTTCGTGGGTTCCTTCTATTTTTCTCGCCTCTTTCTATTCTAATTATTTTAATCTTCTTTGTTTGCTAATTCCTCAATTCTTTTAAATTTGTGATTAATTGGATTTGTTTTTATTGAATTCGTGGTTTATTCTAATCTGTCCTAAGCTTCTGCAACATTAATTTCGGGCCCAAACAAGCTAGATGTACAAGCCTAGGTTGCCTATCATTAGTTTGGCATCTAAACTTGCGATATCCTGCATCACTTTGCTTGTATAGCCAATTTTTTCCTATTCATTGCTTCGTATATAATATGCATAGTTAGCTTATTATTCTGATCCATTACTTTCAGCACCCTCACTTGAGGTTCCATCATTCTATAGATCTCTTCTACTTTCGCTTAGAAGGCCTCAATGAGTATGACATTGCGTACCTAGAGATGTAAGGGTACATATGCATGTACAATATTTGAGGGTAATAATGTTCTTGGGGTGTTATATGAGGGCGTATATAGTCTAATGTAAATACAGGATATTTTGGTAATTTCTAACCAAGGATATATGTATATATATATGTTTGTGTGTGTGTGTGTGCTAAAATACGTACAGAGAGAAACCTAATCTCTCCACACGATTTCTCCTCTACTTCCTCTTCTTTTATTTTGTTCTTCTCCATTCCACCCATGTTTAACAACTTGGTATCAAAGCATACTAGAACAACAAATTCATCGTGACGGACCTGTTTGAACAGTCAAATCTGTTGACATCAGCAAGGCCATACAACAGATGTTAGAAGTTGTACCAAAGCCTTTGGAAATTCTTTTAGATCTTGATAGAAGAATTATTGCTCTTTCTTGAGCAATTTTCCAGAATTTTTGGCAGCCATGAGGTATGTTTTCAAGGCTATTAACACAAGAGCATATGTTACCAAGAAATTAAAATTGGATGGCCATGGGTAGTTTACATGATTTGAACTTGAGTAGATTATGATATTTGTTAATTTGTTATAAGACCCTCATATGGCTAGGAGTCTTTTTTATAATTTTCATAGTTTTAGGGGTCTTGATGTATAAGGAAAAAAATATTTAGGGTAGGAAATGGGCCACACTATTTGGGATTTTAGGCACTTTTTTTTGGAGAGATAAAGATGTATTTTATTGAAAAAAAAGCAAACAATAGAAGAAGAACAAAGGACATCACCAAGGAGGTGAAAAAGAAGAGAAAACAGAAAAGAAATAAAAACAAAACAAATTACAAATCCTCACCAAATTGAGTACCAAACGATTTCCTCAAAGTTGACCCCAACACCCAATCAAATAGAGATTTGTAGATGAATAAAACAAGCTCTGCCTCCGATTGAGCCATGCCCTCAAAGATACGAAAATGACTATAAACTATGCTCCTTTTAAGACTCTAAAATCATTTTTGGGTTCTTCCAATTATTTTAGGGCTACTCTAAATCTTCTTGGGTGTTCTTGAAAGGGTTTACATAACTATAAACTCTTTGAATAAACCCTAAAATCTTGGTTGAGGTCAAATCATTATGGTCCATACTGTGAATACATTATCCTGCATTGTGGATAGGCATGCAAACGAAATTCAAGCCACCAAGCATAAAGTGGCACAATTGATTGCTAGGGTGACAAGTCTTAAGGCTAAGATGGATGCACAATTTGATCTGTTCATGGCGGCCATTAAATCAATGGGAAAAGAGTCAACACAAGTAGCGGGTTCATCCAACTCTATACTAGGTTCAAGTCAACAAATTGAGATTCCCATTTAGAAATCCTCATTTACTATGCAACATGAAGATACTCACGAAGACAAGGTGCTTCCCAAAGAAGGAAGTGAGCCACAAGTTAATCATGTGTTTCCCTCCTCCAATGAGCATCCGATGTTGTTGTCTTAACAAGTTCCAATCTTGTAGCCTCAACAAGAGTCGTCTATATTGTCCCAATAAGTTGAAGTTTTTCAAGATGATTTTCAAGAGCATCAAGATGTTGAGTTTGCCATATTGCTCCCCTCTGCATCAAAAGTTCGTGGTTGAACTTCTTCAAACCCGAGAGTATAATGTAGGAGCATATGCTGCAAAGAAATTAAAATTGGATGACCATGGGTAATCCACATAATTTAAATTAAGTAGATTAGGATTTTTGTTAATTTGTAATAAGGCCCTCTTATGGCCATGAGTCTTTTATAATTTCCATAGTTTTAGGGATCTTGATGTAAAAGAAGAAAAATATATTTAGTGTAGGAAATGTCCACACTATTTGTGATTTTAGACACTTTTATTGGTTTATTAAAATAGCCTAAAATGGCCCCACAGATGCCAAATCGTGTGGGTATCTTTAGGAAGAAGATCTTGTTGATTTTCAAGATCATTGGGGCCCACAGTAGGATTCTCTTATTTTTTGATAGAAATTTTATGAATTAATGTTCTAGATTATAAGGATTTTATTTTTATTTTATTTCATTATAAACCTATTTAAAGAGGTTCCCACATATGAATAAATCAGTTGAAGATGCTTTAAAAAAAAGTGAAATACGTGTGGTGTTTATGAGGGCTGCGACCCTAGTATCTTCTCCTGGGGGTTGAATTGTGGACTCCCCTTTTATCCTTCTCTCTCTTCTCTCCTCCATTGCTCTCTACGAGTGAGTCTTACTCTCTTACTTCTCCTCTTTACTTTCTTTATTTCTTACTTCTTTAATATCTTGCCGATTTCTTAAATTTCCTGCATTATTATTATTTCTTTTAGTTTAAAAAATCATTAAGAAGCTTCAAGAATCGATCTTGATTGATTCATTGGATATAGGAAATTCTTTTCCTTTGCTATTTCGCCCAATCAAAAATCCTAATTTCAGTTCTTTTTGCTCTTGAATACATTATCTTGTATTTTAATTATTGTAGAGTCCTTTCCAAAAGGGTAACCTACATCAGCTATTTTCAAAAAAATATAAAAACCCAAATTTCTATCAAGGTGATCATAGGATCTAAATAAGGTTTTTAATGGAGGTTGGAGCTAATCAGTCACTTGTATATTTAAGGAACTTTGAAAAAGGAATCGTTGAATTCTGAGGAGTGTAGAGAACTGGGTCAGAGCTCATGGGGTATGTTTACCACCCCTCTCTTGTGGTCTGTGATGAGGTTTTGTCATTGGACTCTATATTGAATAGCATTCATTTGTTACGACTTATAATGACTGCTGGATATTGTTTGGAGATAAATCTCTGAAGTTTTGATGAAATATAATCATTCCATGTGTGATTTTTAGTAATCGTAGTTTATGATTGAATATTATTACTCATTTGTGATCAGTTTATGGACTGTGTAGTCCTATCACGTTTTTTCTGCTGGAACAACAAGGTTGATAGTATTTTAGTAGACTGGTGGGTCCTAATCGGTGTGTGAAAATGTTGGGTATTCTTTACTGGTAGTGCCTGTATACCTTGTGATATTAGTGTGAGAAGATGTCTGACGCCAGCCAAACTGAAGTAACTCAGCTCTCTTCTACTACTGGTATTGGAAATAACACCATTGCTCAAGTTGGGCAGACTGATTCTCTAAATACACAATTACTAGAGTGAAGTTAGATGGCTCAAAATCTCAATTTATTTGGCATGGTCTTCATCAGCTAAAATCTCCTTAATAGGCAAAGGGAATTGTGAATATGTGACTGAAGAGATTCCTATCCCTGGGCCTACTGATTCTGGTTTTTTAAATGGAGAACAATGAATGCATTAGGGATGGCATGGCTGCTATAGTCTATGCAGCCAGACATTGGCAGTACTTATTCTTGGGCATTGTCAAGAAATTTGGGACTCTTTTGCAAGAACTTATTGAGAAGTAGGTCAAATTGCTTGTGTGTATGAACTTCAACCACAACTATTGCAGATGAAGCAAGGTTATTATGCCATTGCTGCGTATTATTTTAGTCTTCTTCACCTGTGGGAAGAGATTGACCAGTATTAGCCTTTTATTGCCAAGTATTCTACTGATGCCTTTTCTCACAGACAGTTTGTAGAGTGAACCAGAATGTTTGAGCTTCTTGTTGGGTTAAATCCTGAATATGAGCATATTCAGTTTTTAGGACGGGATTCATATCCATTCTTGTCATAGGTATACTCTTATCGTCATGAGGAAGAGAGGTTGCAACCTTAGTCTATTGAAAGATCAACTCTAGTTTCTTCTTCAAAATGAGGTGGTTTTGGTGGTAGGGGCAGAGGTTGTACTAATGTTTCTTCAGATGATAAAGATAAACTCAAGTGTGAATATTGAGGTCACTCCCACCATACTAAAGAGACATGTTGGGATCTTCATGGGAGACCTGAACCTCAGGGTGGGGGCATGATCGGCGCTCAAGGTGGTGCTT
>JAOXJP010000012.1:11383440-11406660 GCA_025762735.1 Platanus orientalis | reverse complement strand
CAGATAGCTTAAAAATGATTTCATGAGAAAATTTTGTCATGAGAAAACCTTTTCATGGCAATCAGACTGGGCCTTAAGAAAAAAAATTTTCTAAACTACATTGTCCGTGCCAATTTGAACAAGTTCATGACTAGCGGCTAAGGAAGAATAGGGTGCCTCGGGCCACTTGTTGCAGCATTTATTGTGGCCAAGTGTCATGAATTACAAGGCTTGATAAGGCGGTAAAATTTTGGTGTGTAAACAATTTGATCTCTCTCTCATTTTTATATTTTTAACGAAAACAGATGTTCTATGACCAAAGAACATCTATGACACAGTGACCACATCACAGGCTGATGACAGGTGATGTGTTTTTGAATTCGGGTACTCTTTATGGGCACTTGCTTTTTTGTTTTGTCACCTTTTTTTATGCTTTTAAACCTATGCACCCAACGTGTCAGTTTGTGATGTGGTCACAAAGGGTCGCAAACATTTTTTGGTCACACAAATTTGCCCTCAGTTTCAATAAATATGATAAAAATTCGTCACCGTATTAGGGGATTCTACTCGTACTCAGAGATCAGTACAATATATATAGACATTTTTAAATATAGTAGAGCGTCGATTCATGCATCTGGTATTATAATTATCATTATTTGGTTAGTTAGGAGCCTAAGCTCATTTTCATTCACCATGAATAAACTTCACTAAAAATATCCACTAAAATAATGCAAGATAGACTTTGAGGGCGGCAAGGATTTTCTACACTTCCCTCTTCTCTGCTAGCCTCTGCTGAGGGTCCAAAAAGTGTAAATCACTTTTGGCACTGATGTTTCTGCCCTTTTGACCCTTGGCAGAGGTTAGCAGAGGATAGGGGAAGCATATAAAATCTTATATACTTTGAGGGGGATTTTGAGCACTCCAAGCTCCAATGATTTGTTCCCTTCCTGCAATGGCTGTCATTGAATGAGTGGCCTTATTATAGGCATTCTCTACATGTGAAATTGGAATATTGCTTGAAGATTGAAGATGCTTTCAATAACCAGTCCTGAATTGCTGATTCGATTATCCAATGTACTGGAATCCGATCATCATTCTTGTAATGTCATCATATTTTTGTAAATCTGAATCAAGTTATCAGAGGTATATATCTCTCTTTAAAATTCCGATCGCATTGGAGAAGTGGAACCCAACAGTTGGAAGAATCAGTGGTAACAGGCATAAAACAATACACTATATACAATATACATGCGAGCAGGTTAAACCCAGGGGCTCACTCCGGATATTAAACATCAATGTGTAACCATCCAATATATTGTATTTCTCGAACATTCTTAGAGAAATAGAGAAACTATGGCAAATGATCCAAAGAAAGTCATGTTGTTTCTTACTGTCTTGTTCCTGCAACTCCTATGGACACTGAAGATGTCGAGTATCAGCGCAGCACCCCCTTGGGCTGGAGGCCCTAAGATGTAGGATTGATGTGGAGGATTCTCTGGCTAGTGAAAGCTCTCCTTCAGTCAGGTGTGGGGAATGTTCTCTAGTAGAGGATGGGGGATCAAAGTATGAAACAGAACTGGAAGATGAAGGGGACGTGGAAGATGAGGCTCACCATCTTTTTACACCTGTAAAGGAACACCGGCTTGTCGCATATGCTGATTCTCTGGAAGAGGCATTCTCAACACCTTCGTTGGACTCGGTTGGTAGGGCTATCAAAGCTGTAGAAATGGAATGATGGAGCTCTGATGGAGTATTGGATCCAGGTCATCATATCTCTTCAGAATTCCCAGGTACACCCTCCCTTGTTGCTAACTCTATTCCAAATGGTTTTGTTTCTGCTCTTGTTTCCTCTGTTCCTGCTTCAAATTTCTCTATATCTGTGTGTTCTTTTAATCCCTCCCCCATTAAGGACCGGTCTATTGAAGTTAACCATAGAGATATTGTGGAAGTGCATGAGGCTCAATCTGTCAAAGACAGGGCTGTGCATTGAGCATGGAGGGTCAGTTGGAAGTCAGAGAGAATGTTGTCAGTGGCTCTCAGATGGCTCCCGCAAAAAAAGGAGTTGATATCATGTTGGAAAGACTTGGACTTTTGGTCCATGACAAGAGTGGTCAGGTAAGCTAGTGAAGTTGCCAGATTATATTGAAGAAGAGGAAGGGGAATGCATAGGGATGGAAGAAAAAAAACAGCAGCAAAGAATGTCGTGAACTTTGAAATCTTAGATGGGGCATGAAGGAGAAGGAAAACTTGGACAACAACATTAGGGAGAAGAGAGTTTCTTAGGGTAATAATTATGTTAATTTATGAAGATCATATCATGGAATGTACATGGGCTCGGAGGTGTGAGGAAGAGAAGGGCTGTCCGGGAATGTGTTTCCAAATTTAATCCGACAATTCTGATCTTTTAGGAAACAATAAAAAAGGAATGCATGTGATCTAGGCTGGTAAAAAGTGTTGCGGGCAATAAATTAGTTGGTTGGTGTGCTCTCCCAGCATGTGGAACATTGGGTGAGATCCTTCTTTCGTGGGACCGAACAGAAGTCACCAAGTCGGATGAAATTGTGGGCAATTTCTCAGTTTCAATCAAGTTTGCAAAAGCATCCTCGGGTTTCGAATGACTAATTTCTGGTGTCTATGGTCCATGTAGACCTCAACAAAGGTCTGATTTTTGGGATGAACTCTTATCTGTTAGAACTCAATGGGGAGGCCCTTGGGTGGTGGGGGAGGGGGATTATTAGATTTACGCATGAGAAGAACCGGCCATCTACAATTACCCATAGCATGACAGATTTTAATAACCTTATCAACCAATGTGATCTTCGTGACTCTCCACTTTTGAATGTGAAATTCACATGGATGGATGGTAAAAACAACCCTCTGCTTTTTAGATTGAATAGATTACTGGTCTCTAATTCTTGGAAGACGTTTATCCCCCTTTTATTCCAAGAAGCTATTCCCAAAATCGCCTCGGATCATTGGCCTATCACGATCAACACTTCAAAAGTTAACTATGGACCTATTCCTTTCTGATTCGAGAATATGTGGGTCTCCCATCCACAATTCAAGGACCGTATCCGATAATGGTGGTGTGAATTTGATGTGGAAGGCCACAAAGGTTTTCGCTTTATGAAGAAATTGTAAAACATTAAACACAAACTGAGGGTCTAGAATAGAGACACTTTTGGCCTAATCAAGGAGAAAAAAGATTCACTTTGGACTTAAATGAGTTATCTGGATCACAAACTTGAAGAAGATAGGTGCCTTTCTCCTCTTCTTAAGGATATGAAAAATTAGATATCGAAGGAAATGGAATCCATCCTTGGAAGAGAAGACATTTTTTTGAGCCAAAAAGCTAAGTGTAAGTGGTTGAAAGATGGTGATGACAATACCAAATATTTTTACAAAATGGTTAATGGTAGAAAAGGAAAAAAACATAATCTCCTCTTTATCTATCCAAGGCCATGTGGAGCAAGACTTTGATAAAATTAAAGATGAGGCCATTCGATTTTTTTTCTACTTTATACAAGAATGACAGGCGGGCAAAACCTCGTATCCCTAATCTATTCTCCAACCAGATTGATTTTGAAGTGGCATCGAAGCTTGAAAAGCCTTTTTCGGTGGAGGAGGTTAAGAATGCAATCTTATGTATGAAGAAAAATAAATCCCCTGAGCCGGATGGTTTCTCGATGTTATTCTTTCAAGAATGTTGGGACATTATTCAAGAGGATCTAATGGAGGTGTTTGCTGAATTTTTTGAAAGGGAATAGTATGTAAAGGGGTTAATGGTACTTTCTTGGTTTTACTTTTTAAAAAGTCTAAGGCAATGGACTTGGCGGACTATAGATCCATCAGCTTGTTTGGTAGCTTGTACAAAATTATTGTTAAGGTTCTATCACTACAACGAAGGGAGGTTCTTGAAAATGTTGTCATTAACTCTCAAACTGCTTTTGTTAAGGGTAGACAAATTCTGGAAATCTAAATTTTCGGGTATCATATGCAAGATAGACTTTGAGAAAGCATATGACAGAGTTGATTGGGACTTCATGAAATGGGTGTTGAAGCAAAAAGGATTTGGGGAAAGATGAATTAAATGGATTTCAGGCTGTCTTGATCACCTTCACTTTTCCATATTGTTAAATGGCACTTCGAAAAGCTTCTTTGGTTCATTTAGGGGGTTTAAGGCAAGGTGATCCTTTATCTCCCCTCCTATTCACACTAGTGGCAGATGGCCTTAGTGAATTAATGACTCGAGCCAAAGTCAGAGGGATAATTAAAGAGTACACTATTGGTAATGAGGGTTTCTCTGTTAATCATTTACAGTTTGCAGATAATACAATGTGTTTTATCAAATCGGATGCTTCCCAAGTTCGGTGGTTGAAAGATATACTTAAAATCTTTGAAACAATTTCCGGACTCAAAATCAACTTGTCAAAAACATCAATAGCTGGTATTGAAGTAAGTGGGGATGTTCTACTTCAACTCGGACAAATTCTTAGGTGCAAAGTTGTTGATTGGCCAATGAAATACTTAGGCTTACTTTTAGGTGGTGTTCCTAGATCTCTATCTTTTTGGAATCCAGTGATTGAACGAATTCAAAACAAATTGGACTCTTGGAAAAGATATTACATATCTTTGAGTGGTAGGATCACATTAATCAAAGTTGCGCTCTCCAACCTTCCGATTTATTACATGTCCTTACTCAAAATGCCGACAAAAATAACCCTTAAAGCGGAGAAGCTTCAACATGATTTTTTATGGAAAGGGGGATTGAATAAGAAGGACCACTTGGTTGGATGAAAAGAAGTTTGTCGTCCAAAGAAGGACGATGGGTTGGGCATTGACAAAATCAAAGAAAAAAACATAGCCCTGATGGGTAAGTGGCTTTGGTGCTTCTCAACATAAAGGGACTCTATATGGCACTCCACACTATATCAAAAATATGGACAGGATAGTTCTCATTCTCCCTCTGGATCTTGGTCCATTCTATGGGAAAACATTTTCAAATTAGATCCCTTATTTACCCTCTTCACTAGGTTTGCACTAGGCAATGGTCGATCCATGAAATTTTGGAAAGATTTATGGTAGGGGGAGTCCACTTTGGCCTCATTATATCCTAAACTATTTCTCATATCCACTCAAAAGGAGGCAAAGGTAGCTAATATTCTTTCAAATTCTAAGTATGACCCCTCATGAAACCTTCTTTTTTCAAGAGGTTTGTATGATTGGGAAGCTTTATTGGTTACTAATCTTCTTGACTCTTTTAATGACATATTCTTATCTAGTAGAAGTATGGATAAGATGGTTTGGATTCTTGAGTCTACCGGTAAGTTTTCTTCCAAATCATTTTTCACTACACTATCTTCTTCGCCCAATTCTAACTCTTCCTTCCCCCACCGGATGATTTGGAATCCTGATGCTCCACCAAGAGTTGAAGCCTTCTCTTGGACTGCAGTTTTGGGCTGGATCAACACTATGGATATGCTTCAAAAAAGAAGGCCTTTTATGTACTTATCCCCACATTGGTGTTGCTTATGTCATGAGGATGGGAAATCAGTCTATCACATTTTTATTCATTGTTCTTTTTCAACCAAGATTTGGTCCTCTTTTTTATCAAGAATGGGGCTAAACTAGGTAATGCCGGAAAAAATTAATCATCTATTCTCCTTTTGGCATTGGCATAGAGTCAACTTAAAAAACAAGATGTTTGGGGATTATTTGTTGCATGCCGTTGTTTGGGGCATTTGGAAGAAAAGGAACAACCGAATATTCCTCAACAAGTTGAGGAACATCAAAGAGGTTATTGAGGCAACCATTAGGGATGTGAGCAGCTAGTTACATGTTACCGCGGAGTTTAAAGGTCTTTTTATCTCTGACTTCTTAAGAGATTGGGTTGCTTTCATCTCATCTTCACCCCCCGCCAACCAAATTCGGAAGGATAGCCCCTGAAAACCACCTCCTCATGGTATTTTGAAGCTAAATTTTGATAGAGCTTCTAAAGGAAACTTGGGTCTGACAGGCTATAGGTGTGCGGTTCGGAATCACGAAGGTATCCTAATTAAAGTTCTATGTGATCCTCTGGTTCAATGTGATTCCACAATGGCGAAAACCCAAAGTCTATTGAAGGGGCTCAAGGAACTAAAGAAAATAGGGTTAAGGAGTTGTCTTATTGAGGGAGATTCGGAAGTTGTTATTGATTGGGATCAAGGTAAGGAATGTAATGCATGGTGTTTGTGGAGCCTGATTGACGAAAATTTGGAGATCTCATCGGAGTTGGAATATTCTTTTTGTCATGTTCCTAGGGAATAAAACTCTCTAGCAGACTCTCTTGCAAATTGGGGAGTGGTCCAACATGTGCATTACAATGGCTCTTGTATGCCTTTTTAATTAGTTGGCTATCCGTTTTGTTGTATCACTATGTTTTTTCTGTTCTTTTCAATAAAATTTTCACTTATCGAAAAAAAAAAATGTTTGCATCCATCACAATCATGGTTAATGAACCATAAAACAGGTCAATTTAATTTGATGGGATTCAATAGAATCAACACAAGTTCCACCGCTAGTGGTGGGCTCGAGACATCGACATTAGCAAAAAGGACCAAAAGTTAACCTTCCACCCTGATTTGTGGTTTCAAAGGTCTGCTAGTGAGCCTTACCATTGGTAAATGGACCCAATTTCATGTATGCCACATCACACCAAACAGAATGAATTCAGATATTACAGCCGATAAATCATTATATAGAAACAAAAAAGATGACTTAATTAACAAATAAGGACATCACTTCAACATACCAGGAATTCATGAAAAAATTCTACATACTAGTAAATACAATCTAAAGTACCAGAGTAAAAGATTGCAAATCTGGTCAGACCAACCCACACTGATACACAGTACAAGTCCAAATAGGCTAACTAATACTAAACACTATAAGACAATGATAACAACAAAAACAACCAAATCATCACATATGACAATACTCAATTTGAAAACATAAGAACCCTGTGTTTATTTTTAGTTTTTACTTTTTTAGAGGCTTTCAGCTAGGTTCTGAGATTCAAGGTGGCTTCAATCATGCTTGCAGAAAGAGGATTCCTTACATTCAATGGATTTTCTGACATCAAAGCTCTAATAACCATATGTGGTTTTCTTCATCATCGAGATAAAATCTTCAGTGCCGACTTCGCCATCACCTGCATATGATAGTGACATTAAACCCATCACACGGTAGCAACTTGCTAAAAAGGCATGAATCATAGAAATATCTACGCAAGATCAAGAATACTGGGATCACAACCGATGCTGATTTCAACAATGAAAAAAGAGTTTCTGTTCATAAATAACCAAATTATCCCCACAGATGAACTTCATCTTGCCAATTCATCATCCTTGCGGCCGGCAGAGCTGACTAGCTGAGTCTCCTGAACAATCATTGGTGTGAGTACAATATGGTGTGCAGACACTTAAGGCATGCATGTTGTATGGGAAACCAGAGAAGGAAGTGCAGAACAGGACTGAATAAATCGATTTTCCATGTCTTTTTCCACTTCCCTGTGGTGCAAGGTCTAGCACCAAACACTTTCCCACACTATATGGTCCTATGACCACTTTGTATGTTGGATGGTTGATGATATCTATGGTCTACGAAGTTCTGGATAGGGGGTGGGTCCATTGTAGTATGTGAAGACCTAGTTCCTCGATACCTTGTTACAGCAAGGAACCTCACTCTGTTTCAGAATCTGAACAGTTCTAACAAGTGATGCTCTCCAGCAATTAATTCATATATCTCTGCTTCTGAAACAGGGCTAACCTGATATAAAAATTAGACCTTGAATAGTCACTGGAAACCAATCTTGGTAGTTTAAGGGCATTTTCATGAGCAAGTGGACCTAATTCATGAATGGATTTTGATAGATCATGAATGATGAAAGTAAACTAACAAAGCACAGTCAATGAATTAACTATATAACTGATGTCTGCTTCAACTCTAATGCTTTGTTACCTTCAAACTCGTGCCACAAACTGGTGGATCCAATCTGGATTATGGAAGGTTCAGCATCATTCAAAAAATTAATCCAAAGCAGATAAAGCATATCAGAATGCCTGTTTTAACCAAGTAGGGTTAATGTTTATAAAAGTGCTCAAATGAATTAAAATGCAACAACGTTCAACACAATTTAAGTAGAATGTTTAGCCTTTCATGACAAAAGGCAGTGTCATCTTTAAATGGAAACAAATAACACACCATCAATACCATGGCACATTGTTTATAAAAGTTGCATGGCTTGGAGAACTACTGGAAGACGCTATTAAGAGAAGATAAACATAAAGAAAATTTGAGATATTGATCATGCTGTGTAAAATTTCCCATGAACTGTTTATCTTCAAGGGTACATATAATTTTCAATATCAGTAGTAAATGCCATATCTGATACTGGTCCATTGCTAGCTCTTTTATTTGAATGATCAACTTATATAGTAGGATATTTAGCTTTAGAGAACATATAATTAGTCTGCTCATTTCCATCATATGACATGCAATTTGGTGGTCGAAAGTCTGAAGCATAAGAGACAAATTAAAAAAAAAAAATCCAAAATTCAGAAAAGGCTAACTTACGATCGCGATCTGCTTCACCAATCATCTCTCGAATCTCTTCCTCAGTAAAGTTCTCACCCAACTCCTTTGCAATACGCTGAATATCTGCAGCAGATATCTTTCCCTGAATACAGATCAAATAAGAATTAGATATCAAATAATAGTTAGTTATCAACAAGGAACAAAATACGATCAAGATAACGGGTCATCACATTATTATCTTGGTCAATGATGCGAAAAGCTTTCATAAGCTCCTCCTTGGTATCCCTTTCTCCAATCTTGGCTGTCATCATGTGCACAAATTCATCAAAATCAATTGCCCCACTGCCATCCTTGTCAACATCTGCAATCATTTGATTGATTTGCTGGAATAACAGATGGTTCTACCATTAGCCATGCAATCAAATTTTAGCAATAAAACGCCATGGTTAAATTGGAGAGGTGAACAGATTGGCAACAAGAAGAAACTAGAAGAAATAAGTTAGATAATTACCACAGTTGTACCTTTATAGTGGAAACACAACAAGCAATGCATCAGTTAAGAAAGTCTGGAAGCAGTATGAGGTTGCTCAATTTCAACATCTTATAGCCAGTAAAAGGGCACCCCATATAGCGTAAAATAAGACAAATTATCTATGATACAAGGTGGCAATATATCATCCCAAGTCTAATAATGCATTACTAGGTATAGCAGCTTCTCCTACAATGTATTTTGGTAAGCAAGTTGGGATCGAATCCTCAACCTTAAGGCTGCAATATCATCATTTAACTTAGCTATGGGATCAACCTTTTCACTCACTCATGATGTAAGGCATTGAAACACCATAATCTGCCCACACTAAGATATTATTCTCATGTGTTTTTTTTTAATTTCCCTATAAAAAATAAATAAATAAAGTTATGCACAACACATAGTTTTTAAACTAGGATTGGGATCAGGACTGAATTAACTTAAGTGGCCAGATTACCCGATCCCTAAGGGATCACAGAGCAAATTGGTCTTAGGTGATCCGGACCAAGATCGGCCAAGTTTTGAAACCATGGTAATTAACTCAACAAAGGCATATTCCAACTACGTGGGGTCGGCAACACAAATCCTGTTCCATTATTCCATATCTTGTACTAGATCATAAGCCATCGTATCTTCTCTCACTACTTTGACCTAAAGTGCTTTTTGGCCTTCCCTTGTCATTTTAGCACCTTCAACTTACACCAGTGCATCCTAGGTCTTGGTTGGACAGCTGAACCATCTCAATCGACTTTCCATCATCTTGTCACATACAGGTGCAGCCCCTAGGTTCCAACGAATGCATTCACTTAATCATTTCCGATACTATCCTTTCTAGTCTTGCCACTCATCCAACTGAATATCATCATCTCAGATAAACTCGTTTGTGTATGCAGTGTTTCTTGATTGCCCAACCTTCTGCTCCATGGCTAGTCGTTATAAAGTTTCCCTTTCTAATAGCTGCCTTACATAATTTTCCCTTCAATTTAATTGTATGTGTCAAATCACACTGCACTTCAAAAGCACCTCTTTACTTCATCCAACCCACTCTAACTCTATGGACAACATCCTCTTTATGGACAATTGACCCAAGATGACCGAAAATGGTAGCTCCAGGGTGTCTTTTGGTAATTAATCTTAACAACTCCCACATTTCTACTCCTCTTTTAAATGAAAATGCACTCCAGATACTCTATTCTAATCTGGCTTTCCTTAAAAACTTTTTTATTCTAATACATGAGTCCATAGTTATAACTTTGCATTTATCCCCTCTAGTCTTGTCATTTGAAACTATATAATCAACAAACAACATACATGATGAAATCTCCTCCTATACAAGCCATATTAACTCGCATATAACTAATTTCAAAGAGATATGGGCTCAATGCTGACCCCTGCTGTAAACCAGCTGTGATAAAATAAAATAAAAAATAAAACCCCGCTTGTCCCCCTCCAAGTTCTAAGACTAGTAACCTCCATCATACAAACCCTTAAGGCCGTAACTATGCCAACATATCAATTGAAGACCCCTTTCGTTTCAAGAACCAAACATATGATCTCCCTAGGGACTATCACAGGCTTCTCTAAGTCATAAAAGATGAGGTGAATATTTTATTCTTCTCTCTAAACTTTTTCATAAATCACCTAAGAAAATAGCTTCAATCATTGATCTCCCTGGCCTAATTCCAAACAGATTGTTTATCTCTAGTTTCGAGTTTTTCTTTTTTTTGAGAGGAAAGGGCAAAATTTATTGAAAAGTCAAAAAAAGCCAATGACTTTTTTTTCAAGATTTTGTATATCTCTAGTTTCAAATCTTAGTCTGTGCTCAATCACCTTCAAAGTTTTATAATCCAGATCAAAAGCTTGATCCTGTGCTAATTGGTGCACCTCTAAAATATCTCACTTATTCTATGCCATAGGCACCAAGATGCTTTTCCATCATTCATCTCTCATTTTCAAAGTTCTAATGAGCTTGATGGACAACTAGGTTAACCATGATAGCCATCGTCTTTCATGCATTAATAAACCTCTATCAAGATATTATAGTAAGGCCTTTCTTGTCTTCTATATCTCACAGTTCTTTAACTTTAGGCTTCAAACACCTTTAATGTGTGAGAGTACATATGATCTTCAATCCCATCGGATGTAATGATTCTTCCTAAGCTGACATTCCCTAATGGTCCTCATTTAACAATTTCTAGAAATTCCTTTCTTTGATCACCTGGTCCTTCACTACTATTTGATCCTCATTCTTAATGCATCTAACAAAATCTAGGTCTTTACAATTCCTTTCTCTCATTCTAATTAAGTTTGTAAACATCTTTGTCACCATCCCTAGTACCTAATTTACAATAAAGCTCATAATACGATCTAATTCGTGTTTAATGTAGCATGCATGAGAAAATGTAATACAAAGAGATCCACAAGTAAATAAAATAGCACATTAAACAATAAACTAAATTTCTTACTCTAATCAAGAGCACTATAGTAAAGAAAGAGAACTAGCAATAGGACTACTCAAACTAGCTGAGAAATTAGTACTAACATGCTTAAGTTATTAACTACTTTCTTATTAAGAACTAACTAAACAAGCAGCAATGTATAGAAATCTACTAAAAGGGGCTAGAAAATAGGCTTGGGAAGCATAGCTAAGGTGCTGGCAGCAAGCAATAAAGAGGGTTATGTAAGTGTCAAAGTGAATAGGAGGAGGTCCCACAAGCAAGAGGGATAAGTTAATAGATGATGCAAAGCAAGATTAGGGACTGATATAGGGTGTTGGCAGCAATTAGTAGAAGGCTCTGTGGGTGATTATGAAGCACCACAAAGACAAATAATAATGAGAATACCTGCGCAGCAGCCTGTAGTGGATGTGTAGAGGCTTAGAGAAGCTCTTACTTCAGTCAACTATCAATATCCACAACAAGGAACCCTTCCACAGACCATTCTGAGTAGACTTCAATATGGAACTTCAAAACACACAATCACCTTCTTTGGAGAATTTCTTCAAACACTTTGCACAACAGAAAATTGTAGATGGAAACTCAATTATTTGACTATAAACTCAACCCAATAAACACCAATATATGTTCTTTGGCCCAAGCAGAGGCTTCCATATGGATCCAGCCACTAAAGAGAGAGTTTCCTTTACATTTTGAAGAAAACAACTAATCCCCAGTCTGGCCGAATGCCTATGAGTATGGGTTTTATATTTTACTTCAATCAAAACTTCAAGAGAGGATGACATAGGGTAGCCACATGGTGTTGCATAGGAAAATCCATGTAAAAAATAAAAAGGCTTCTTAAGAAGCTGCTGGAAAATTTTCTGGGCAGCAGCTTATGGGTTTCTTTTTAAGAAATCCCAGAATTTTATGGTAAAAGGGAGTGGCCGAATGGGATGGGTGAAGCTATGGGGTATTGGGATTGAGAGAAATTGATGGAGTGTAAATAGGTGTCCGGTGGATGTAGGAAGGTTATGGGAGTGGTCACTTTGAAGATTGAAGGTTATGGAGGTGTATGAATGAAGATGGAGGTGGTTTAGCAAGGGGGATTGAAGAAAAGCCAGAAAATTAATGGTGGAGAAGAAGAAGAAGATGAAAGAGATGATAGAAATAAGGAGAGATAAATATCTTGAAGGAAAATCACCAATCCTTCTCCTTGGAAAAATCACCCCCCTACTTATAAATTCAAAAATATGGTTAAACCCTTTGTTTACAAGATTAGAAACCAAAAAAATAAAATAAAAGAAATAAAGAAGGGAAATCGCCCCCCCCTCTCTCTCTCTCTAGTCAACAAAACTAAAAAAGGTTTATTTGGGCACATGCCCATTGCATCCCATATAAAAAATAAAAATAACAAATACGTCCTAAATCTAATAAACCATAAAAAGTGTCTATGAACTCAACAAAATGCTAAAAACCCAAAATAAAATAAAGTAAAATAACAAACAAAGTCTCCACATTTCCTCCAATGAAAGCACACACATGTGACCCCACAAATATGGAAAGTGGGTGCCTCCAAAATAGCAACGTACTCAAAACTCGTCAAAATCAATCTCAGATCAAAGCAGCAGACTCCAAATGCCTCTTAGTCCATATATAAGCTCACAGGGATCCTCCTCCTATGCTGGTACACTCTGAGGGTGTTACGTGGTGAGATGTCCTCATCAAATCCCCACGCCTAAGAAGGATTCATCTCTAGCAAAATAAAACTCTTGTGTCGCTCTAAGATGTTAGGATCTATTTGCTGAAGCTCATTGTGTGTCAGTCATGAACTGTCGATCAAGAGTCTGCCCTTCCACTTGACAAGATAGCGTTGATAACCCATTTCATGTGGATGCCAACTCCTCATAAAAAATGTCCTCTATCTCCTCACGCCACTGCCTCAAAGGTGGAGGTGGGGGTAAAAACTAGGTGTGCTGAGAAGTCTGTATCTGAGTATTTACAAAATGAGAAACAGTGGCATGGTACCATGGTATCAAATATCTCGAAATATCTTAAATATCTTCCGACATATGTCCATGTCTGCTAGGACCGACACGACATATTCCTATACTGATACAAAACATTAAGTATATTATAAAAATTCTTTTTTTGGTCCATATCGCTGTGTTTGAGCAAATATTCCCCTTTCACAGTGTATTATTGCATAATATCAATGTTGTGTTATTATGATAAAAGGATATGAAAAACGATAAATTTCAAAAAAAGTAAAAAGAGGGAGAAGAAGAAGTTAAAGATAAGAAAGAAGAAAATAAAGAGAATCTACTTGTTCTATTATGCTTATACGGTTAGATTATAATATTTTTGTCAACCATTATGTATATATGTGTATTTTTAAAGAATATTAAAATACAAGTGTACTAAAATAAACTATCATTCCTAATGAATCTATTTATTTCCTTGTGCATATGTAGTTAGATTAGAATATACTTCTTAAGTTTCCATGATTTTTACAATATTTCTTTCCGATATTTCCGATATGTGTCTTATTTTGGCTTGACCGATATTTCCACCGACACCGACATTTTAAACCTTGCATGGTACAAGACTAGGTCTTCAACATTGAGTGCTGAGTTAATCTCCAATTCAGAAGGTAAATCAATAACATAAGCATTAAGTCCTACATTTCGCAAAATTTTATATGGCCTTGAACTACGTGCATATAGTTTCTTGGCAACTCCTGATTGAAATCGCTAAGGCCTGAGTCATACCATCACTTGATTCCCTTCCTAAAACTTTCAATACATTCGACGAGAATCAGCCGACCGTTTATAGTTATCACTGCTAAGAATTATTTTCCTACAGATCTCTTCATGTAATGAATGTATATGTTGTGCAAAATAATATGCAACCTCATAGGGTTTATAAGTAGCTGACATAGGGATAAGGTCAATAGGTGCCCTAAGTTTGTAACCAATGATAATCTCAAATGGATTCATACATGTGGTCCTATTAACTGAATTATTGTAGGCAAACTGATAATAGCTTAAAATTGTAGTATTGTCATAGTTTGAGTAGGCATTATCACATCTATTTTGCAATTATTTATGCATTTTACACATAGATATATGAGATGTCTTAATATTTATTCTTATGCTTAAAATGGTGTATTAATGCATATCTTATTTTATAGGAAGCTTAAAATCAACCAGTAAATCACGTGGGACCCAAATCTAAGCGAAGAAACTCGTAACTCCAAATTCGGAAGGAAATCTGGACAGAGAAATTTGAGTCAGCTACGGTATTTTGGCCATAACTTTCTACCCCAATATCGAATTGAGGTTAAATACGCAGCTTTGGAAAGAAGATTTATAACCCAGCAACTTTTCATTTCATAAAGGAGAGCAAATTTAGATGTTTTCTAGGTTAAAATTGAGCTGAAAGTTGACCCAATTGCGGGTGACGAGATTTGGCAGATTCAGTCTCCAATCTTTCCTTGTTTTTCAATTTTCTTAGAAACCCTAAAAAAAACATATAAAAGAGATCTCACAACCCAAGTTTAGACCTCTCCTACAACCTTTCACCACTAACCATTGGAGCAAATCAAAATACCTTGGAGTAGAAGATCAGATTGTGCAAGTACGAAAAAAGCAGAGTATTCAAATTTATAGATCAATATGAGAATAGTCTAGGCTTTTTCTCTATCTCCCCTCCTTTCATTACTTTGTATATTAAGAGAGTATTTGGGAATTGTGGTCTACAGTATAAGTCCCCCATTAGACTAAAAAAAAAAAGATAAGATGAAAATGGACCTATCATAGACTTACAAGATGGTGAGAACTTTGTGGGTTTGCTATGGATTTTAGAAACTACAATTATTATTACATCCTCTTTAGTTAGGTTGGCATAACCACTAATGGGATTCCTATTGATCATTTTCATGTGCATGTACACAATTGTGTTGTGCCCTAGTTTCCTACATAAAAAATGATTTTCCTTTAGAGTCTTTCTATAATTCTTTTTTTTTTTTTTTTACGATTTTGATTTTTCTAGGTTTGAATTTTGTTTTATTTTATTACTGAACTTTGATTTATGATGATTAGTATCAATCATGCATGTAGACTTTGAAAACCATCAGCTTAGACTTTTTGGTTTATCTTAGGTCTTGTTCTTGTTCATCATTAAAATATGTATAATGACTTCTCAGATGGTTACTTCTTTCTCTTGTGCTTCAGTGCTTTCTTTTACTTAATCCAAGAGGGTTTAAATTCTCAATGATAGCTACTACCTGAAATGCATCATTAATTCGAATACCCTCACTAAATATGTTATTAATATTAAGTCGGTATTCATGTGTCAATTCATAATTGGTTTTCCATCTTTTATTTAGAAATCCAAATTTTTTTCTATCACATGAATTTTACTTCTTAAATCTTTAGATACATATTTATTTTCTAATTCTTTGTATTTATCTCGTATATGATCAACCAACATTAAACAACATACAACTTATTAGTCAAAGCATTCACAATATACTTTTTATATAACTTTTCTACTTTATTCAATGCATTGCTTACATCAAACTAGGCAAGTTTAAGTTATTTCTTTGGTTCAATGGATCTCTTTTGAACTGGGATATTTTCACTACTTTTAGGATAAAGAACAACTTTCATTCCTACCTTTTTTAGTGATTCTCATAGAATGGTCGAAGTTTAAATTATTCAGGAATGGGATTAGGATTATTCATGCTTCTAAGAATATAACAAATTTAATTTTGTTGACTAAGGCTTTAATATTATAAGCTAGATTGTCAATTATGATGTTTTAGATAGTTTGTTGATTCAAGACAGATTATGTAGTCAGCTCAATTAGAAAGCAAAAATAGTTTATCTATCAAGAAAATATTGAAATATGATACATGAAATCCTATTCAGAATGCCATAAGTACCAATCTATACAAACTTGAATGTTATACGTGATAGAAAAAGGTTCCAAAATTCTTACCAAAATGTAAATATAATAGGTAACACTTCAACTTGTAGAACAATCTAACACTTATTGATACCTCTTAACAAACCAAAACTAAAAGCATATAATACAAATGGTAACCAATTACTTATAGTGAACAGAAGCAATTAAATATATTAATACCTATTGAGAAAGTATGAATACAAATGATGATGGGTCTTATGTAACACTTCTTTAAATTTGATTTCACTCTTATAAGGATCTCTTCCTCTATTTGCAAGTAATCGGTAGTCAAACTCCAAGCTAAATTAGTCTCCTTCTAGGTCAATTTAAATTCTTGGCTATGAATAACAATCTACAATAACATGTCTTTTATTTGGGAAAATGACAAAAAGCATATAGCAATGAAATAATAGAAGAAGAATAAAATTGTTCCTTGATTCATTGCATGTAACATAAAAGGGACAATCCTTTATCTATAAAGGTTTTAAAACTCTCTTAAATCTAGTCATTTAGCTACCATTATGGTTGATCCCAATGATCATAAAAAGTAAATATGAAGGGAAAAATAAAATATTACATTAGGATCTTAAGTGCATTATATCTCTGATGCACACAACACATGGTGTATGTGAATGTGTGTGTATGTGTCATCTTACAAACTACAAAGTCTCCCCTTAATTAACTAGACATGATCCTTCAACCTTCTCTATATAAGTTTTTTAATTTGTTTTTGGTTTTTCTTTTTTCTTTTTCTTTGTAATCTCCTCAATATAAGTTGAGAGAAGTATTTTCTAACCAATATGGGATTAAGAACTTTGCCTTGTGTGGGATAATAGATAATACGAAGGAGGAACTTATTTCTTAAAAAAAAAAAAAATAGCAAAACACATAAACATGAATATTTATACAAAAATTAGTAATAAACTAATATCAAGCAAACACAAAATAAAGAATGAATCTTATTTTAATCAAGGTTCAAAATTTCTATTTTGATAAAAATTTCGTCCAAGGGAGTTATATAATTTTAGGAGAATTTTGATGTTACATTTTGAAATATTGAAAATTTATGAAAATTATAAAAATATTTTAAAAATTAGGAAAAAATGTGAAATTTTCAAGAAACATTAGGGGATTTTTAAATAAGCATGATCTCGCACCTATGAATCAAAAAACTAATATATATATATATACCAAGTAGAGGAGTAATAGGTTATATTTTTATGTTACTCATATATTAAATAATAATACATTTTAAGTTATATTATATATGTTATAATACATATATTAATTTTTCAGATGTAATGTATTTTTAAGTAATACAAATTAGTTATAAAATATTTTAAAATTTTCACTAAGATAGGGAATATTTTATCAACTAAAGTTATGAATTTGAAGATATCAATTTTAAAGACTGCACATTATATTTTGAGAAATTTGAAACGGTTTTACGGAAATTTTTTTTGTTCTTTTTAACCTCTAAACTTTGCCGAAATTTTGGGTGAGATTTCGTAACATGATTTTACCACAAAGAATTAGAGTGGAGTTGTTATTTTACTCTAAAATTAGCAAAACAAAACAAAAAAAATTATAGCAAAATAATGGATTTGTGTTGGGTTTTGACTTGGACAGATTAAATCTAGCAAAAGTATATATGTCAATAAAATTTCATTAATATTTTGTTATTATTGATAAAAATTTCGTCAAAATTTTAAAATTTGTATATTCTTTAAATATTATTTTCATTTCGCCACCTCTAAAAGTGGGGAATTTTGACAAATTTTGCTAAAATTTTAAACCATGGTTTTAATTTGAATATATCCATAAGGTCGAATAAATTACAAGACTGACTAACAATGCCTCTTACATATCTTTAAAATTACCAAAATAATCTCTCTCTGCATGTGTAATTTACAAGTATACCCAGGATCAGATTTCCATCACTTGTAAACTAACTTCTCTGTAAACATCTTCTCACTTTGCAGCCAACTTTTTTATTCATGATTCAACGGCTAATTATTTGTTGTCTTTTTAAAAATGCTCGTTTTGTCTAGGTAGATTAGGAAAAGTATTAAATGAGTTCAGGTTACATAATCAGGAATGTGAGTTATCTTAATGATATGAAATCTTATCTTTATCCCCCCTCTCCCCCAGCCCCACCCCCCAACCAAAAAAAGAAAAATTAAGTGGTTTTTATAGTGAATTATTTGGTTTTAAAAATAAAGAAGAATAAAGAAAATCATACCACATTGACCAGCGCCATTGTGATAAAATAAGGATAAGCAATTTGACCTTGACTTATCTCAACAATTGTCATGTCACATCAAAAGCCAAGCCGCCATATAAATAGGGCGTGCAAAAAAGATTTCCAAGACCAAAAACTAACATCATTTAAATTTTGACCATTTGACCAATTAGATTCTTTCCAATAATGTATTTAATTGAACTTTTCCACATGTGAAATGAATCAAATAAAATCTATAATTGGGGTCGATATCCTGTACGCCACCCCCCTCTGCGATGCTGGTGAGCCAAGACACAAGGGGGGAATCAATTCACTTTTTGGGGGTGAAATGACAACTCCAAAAGTGAATTGATTCCCCCCTTTGCCTTGGCCTTCATGCGTGTTGTTGCAGAGAGAGAGAGGATATCTAACAAATTGAACAATCCCATTGTTCTGATTTTTTGCGCTTCTCAGCTCTTACGTGGGACTCACCAAATTATTGGTCTTGCCAATGCTCCTGTGCTTGGATGTGCTTGGATGGTTATAGCATCTCATCTTCTGAAATGAAAAGAGGTCATGGATTCAATCCCGTCTGACAGCATTTCACAGTATTACATAAAAATCTGCTTCTCCTTCCTATGTTGCGAGAACCATACTATGATGTGATAGTCCACAGACCTAGGGCGCTAAAAAAAATGCTGGTCCTGATCATCTGCATGGCTACCACATACCCACATATTTTAACATATTTGTTTAAGAGGGTCTACAGAGTCAGACTCTAGATTTCCTCTTGTTTTACACATTTTCTTTGTTTACGAATCCATCGTTCTAGGACTTGGAATTAGTTTAGTGGCAAAAAGGTCCCTTTCGCAGCACCAGCAATGCATTGCACGGGGTCTTCATTTGTAAATACGACAGATACAGATCTGAAGATAAGATGCAAAAAAAAGTGGTCCTGCTATGTGATCGGTTATGGGCTGAAGTGTAGAAGATCATCACGGGCCCCAAAATCTGAAATGTACTACTCAGGCCCGATTATTGGACATAGACGTTGCCACCCATAACTAATTGGGTGGGGTTCGAATCATCTCCAGTCTCAATAGAGAAATATCATGCCAGTGCCTACACAGAAAGTGACACGATACCTGCAAAAGGGTTCTTGGTAAATACACATGTACTTCTTTGTAGTGTATTTACTGTAACACCCTCATTTGAACACTCTTTGGAGGGCAGTGTGATTGGTACTGGCCTGATATCTTTCCAGTCACAGTTGAGATGATACAAACCTAATATGGCGAGGATTTGTCTGGCTAATGTGTTAAACACTTGTCATCCCACATGACCGGAGAACTTAGCAATATCTTCAATGGGCCCTAATCACTTTACCACAGATCCGGCCCGTTCGCTCACCAATGTTGACAGTTCAATCAGCATGGGTAAATTTTAGGATAACATAGTATGTGTGAAACACGCAATGGACAAACTCCTTTGATCTCTCCTCCAGGTCATCCATATTTTATCAATCGGAGTCATCAAAGTCCTTAACCCAGATTGTTAAGATCTTTTGTTTAGTGGGCTTTTATAAGATAGGCTTCGAGAATGGGTGATTGGAAGTTGATGGGCCTCTGAGGTCCATTACATTACAAAATACCATCTTAAGATAAGGGGCTCAAATGCAGCCCATGCAGGCTTTTAAATCTTAACTATTTTTAATGGGCTGACCCAATTGTTTAAGTCTTAAGATAAGGGGGCCTTAGGTCCAGTTGGTTTTTGATCGAGCAGAACTTATTGGTTTAGCTGCGTCTGATAATGTCCGATGCATTGGATTCGTGCCACTTGTGTCAAACTTGGGCTGACATGTGTTCATCAGAATATCCAACACTTGGCACCATAGAATAGAGAGAATTGATGACTCATGAGATCACGTTCAATCTGTTTTCTTACAACAGCACTGAGATTTAGGAGATCAAACAAGTCAAGAGGGCCATCAGCCCATCACGTGATAGTGGATCATCTATTGGGCCCATTCACATTGCACACATGCCCATGCTCATGGGCTTCATGCTGCCCGATAAAACACAGCTTTGCATTCCACGAGGGTATCTCAAGGCAACAGAGGGAGAACCAAATAAAGCCAACCAAAACGTCAGTTAAATTGGGAATAGGATTTTGGAGACCAGGGCTTCAGGCCTTGTGTTCCCTGCTCATGTTGGGGTTTTGTAGCAAGTGGTACACATGTTCATCACTTAGGACTACCTAAGGTATTGAGGTGTACTTGGGTTCGGTCAGTGGCAGTTAACTGTTTTCTCAATGCTGACTTTTTATCTTTTTTTTTTTAACAGGATGCGATGTTGACTAGTACAAAGTTTATAAATAAATTATTGGATACAGAGGTAAGGCTGTAAAAATCTATGCACCGACGGCCCATCCAGATAGCCCGGTCTGAAGCCTGCCCACAATCATATATGGGTTGGGCTGTAGGCCTGTGTAAGTGATTGAATGGGCTTGGCCAAGGTCCCTAAGCACACACAATCAGTCTCGATATTTCAAATGGCCCATTATAAAACAGGACCTGGGCTGCTGCCCAAATAAATCAAAATTTAAATTGTGAATTTCAAAATTCAACAGTTCAATTGGCCTTTAAAAAAATATGACTTATATTTCCAGGGCTTTTAACATTTTACACTTAGACCTTCAGTTCCCGGCACAGCCCCAAATTTACCATTGAATGGTCAAACATAAGGCATTCTATGTAATGCTCCAAAATCCCATCATTAGATAAGACTTTGGAGTGTTAATCTCTTTATATTCTTTTTCTTTTTTCCTTTAATCAAGACCCTTCGTAACGAAATATTATAAAAATGTTTTTATTTATTTTTTCTTTTCTTTATCATTATTTTTTTACATTTACTTAGCTCATTCATTGTCATTCATATTTGTAATTGAAGCCAACTTCTAATCCAAGCCATTACCAAGTACAGCAGAATCTAAATTCTAAATCATTAACATCATAGTGGAAGGAAACTAATCATTTAAAATAAAAAAAAAATTCAATTAATTTTCATAATTAAACCTGAAGTCAAACTTTCATAACCTCATAAACATATTGATCCTCAAAATAGATCCATAAACATAAATTGAAATAAAAGATATGAGCATATAAATGAAATAAAGAACAAAAGTAAATCTTCTAATCCATCTTCTTTTTGTATTATGTCATGTCTCATAGTGTTTTATGAACCCACCTACTAACAATATATATATATATATCGAGAGAGAGAGAGAGAGCTGAAAAAAAAAACATTATGGATGGGTGAGTCTATAGCTCGTAAGTAATTAACATAAGGGCTACAACATAATATGAATCAAAACTTACCACGAATATTTTTAAAATGAAGTTTACTTATTTTACTAAAAACATAACCGAAGTGAGATTTTTATAACATGCTGAAAATTCTTTATGCAAATTCGCATTTTCTTATGTAATAACTTTTATAAATAAAACTTATCTTATTTATCTTCATTCTTATCTTATACTCTTACTTATACAAATAGAAACTTTATACTTATACTTATCACACAAATTTATCATTCTTATACCAACTTTATTTATGGAATTTCTATAGTTCAAACATTTTTTTCATTTATAATTCTCTTAGGATCTCCAAAACATTAATGTTCACTTGCTTTTAACCAATTAATGGTCTCTAAACACAATCATCTAACCCATCTCAAATTTCACTCATTTACAATCCCCAATGTACTTCTTAAAACACACAATTCTATAATTTTGAAGACTTCCAACAAATAGTGGTTATCTCACATACAAAATATGTGAGTAGGTCTCTATTCCAGTTACAAAACATCTAAAGTGGTCTCTAAATAGTTCTCACATACAAAACCTATGAGTAGGTCTTTGTATCAAATACAAAACCTCCAAAGGGGTCTTTGAATGGTTCTTACATACAAAACCTGTGAGTAGGTCTTTGTTTCAGAGACAAAACCTTTGAGGGAGTCTCTGAATGGTTCTCACATACAAAACTTATGAATAGGTCTTTGTTTTAGATATAAAACTTCTGAGGGGGTCTCTGAATATATGACCACTATAGTGTTTATTTCTAACTACTACTCTCTCTGAAACACATAATTCACAAGAGATTTCTAAAATAATAAACCGCAATAGGTTTCATAATGGGTTTCTTAATCACTAACTTCTTCAAATATAATCTTTAAAGTTTCTAAATCATTCATAACTCTCATGAATCACATTTCTTTATTCTCATCTTCAAATATAAATCAGACTAATTTTTATGAATCGTACTTTTTATCAAATCTTACTTTTTAATATAAAATAATCGCATGCATACTCATAACAACAATCTCATTTACTATTATAAACCAAAATTTAATATATTGTATCGTTTATAATCTCATTCTATAGAAGGCTTCAACCAAAATAATATATACCTAAGCATGACATAGTTCACAATTTAACATTAAATGCATATATG
>JAOXJP010000012.1:11352158-11366308 GCA_025762735.1 Platanus orientalis | reverse complement strand
CGTTTTGGGGAGATGGGTGTTGTGGAAGAGGTAAAACTGGTGATTTTTTTTGGGGTGTGGTGATCAATTTTAGGGGTGCCAATAACCCTTCCCTTAAAATAATTGTTTATAGCCTGTTTGGCAGCCACCTGTAATGTAATCATTTCATTTTAGCTTTTCAAGGCATTTGTAGCCACAACGGGATGGTTTATAATGAATTCATTCATATTTGTAGCCATTTGTGTTTGATAACATTAATCATTTCATTTCACAGAAAAATCTAAGATGACTTCATTTATATTTGTAGTTAATAAATCAGGAAATATTTGAATGAGTTCATTATAGAACCATCATCTCATGGCTAAAAATGCCTTGAGAAACTCAAATGAAATGATTACATTACAGGTGGCTGCCAAACACAGCCTTCATTTTTTTCCTTGCAAATATAAAAGAAAATAAGGAAAAAGATTAAGTTTGTGTCCTCCTTCACTCACACCCCTTTCCTCAAATAAATAAATAAATAATTTCATCCATGCATCCCAATTCCCAAAACCATCAGCCCCTTCATCCCATCATCTCGAATCTAATGCATTAGTATGGTAAATCATCAAGTTCAATTAATCAATAAAGCTGTAAAGGGATGTTTATTTGAAGGACCTTAATTTGATCGGGTTTTTTCTTCTAAATTTCTAGAGACCTCCACCATTAGACTCTCTTAAAATCAATGTAAATGAAGCAACATGCATACATGCATCTGTGACAATTGTAAGAGATTACAATGGATGCTTCATTCAAAGGTAAACACAAGTATTATCTCCATATGCTTAAGAAGAAGTTGAAGCATCAAGTTTTCCTTGGGGTTTAGATTGGCTTAGGACTTTTCAGGTTACCAATTCAGATCAAAGGTAATAGCAGCTCTATTGTGAATCTTCTCAATGACCGTTAGGTTCATATCCCATGGGAATTTTATTTTGGATTGCCATAGTGTAGCACTCTTCCTCCCTTAGGTGACCATTTCATTTGTTATTTGTAATTACAACAAAGCAGTCCATTATATGGTAAGCTTAGCAGCCACAAAACACATTTATCTAATGTGGAATGGTACACCGTTCCCTCAAAGGATAATCTCCATTATATGAATGGATATTTGTAATTGACAAGAAAATTAAAGTTGAATGAAATTGAGCTGATGGTCCTTAATTACCAAGAAAAATAAAATAAATAATAATAACAATAATAAACGAAAACCCGTTGCTTAAGTATCTTGATTTCTTTAACCTTCTATTTTAATTTAATGTACTGGCTGCACTATATATTGTATTTACAAATTTCAACAGATAATGTGATTAATTGGCATATACTTGTTTATAGTTTAGCCTTTTTTTTTGGGGGGGGGGGGGAGTTTGGCATCATATTTTAACAAATAGGAGTTGCATAGGAAAATGTAATGTCTACAAAAAAAAGTGAAATGAAATATATTATAGCAACAACTCATATGTAGTACTTTTTAATAACTAATAAAATCTCTTTCCACCATGATTATTATTTATATAGGGTCATCTGTATTTTGCATTAGTGTATAAATAAACAAGTATTGATTTGGGGTCCAATTATCTATCCCAAGGCAAACTATTACTAAAGTATGGCCTTAGTGTAGACAAAACAACACATAGGTATATGATTATGTTGAAATAAACCAGGTCACAGTCGGTAGTGATGATTATTCATCGTTTTTTTTTTTTTTTTTGTAGAGATTAATCATCTTCTTCTTTTGATAAACAGATTATTCATCTTCTATGAAACCTCGAAATGTCACCTGTTGGACATTTAGGTCAGATTACTTAAACTAAGATGAGCTGTCTTTCCTTCAGCAACTCTTTACCTGCAACATTATTTATTTAACAACTAGATAGCTATAGGCCTTCCACACTGCCAAAAATGCACACGATAATTACATCCCTTGATCTTTACCACACCCCCCCCGCCAAAAAAAAAAAAAGGAGACTTGTAAAAATTGGTAGAAAGTACCCTCAAAATGACTACAATTGGACATTTAGGTCAGATTGTTAGACTTAGATTAGCCGTCTTTGCTTCAGTATCTAACATCATTATTTAACAAGTAAATCGCTATAGGTCTCCCACACTACCTAAAATGACCCCCCACCCAAAAATAAAATATATACATGCCTTGAAACATGTAACTGTATAGAGGTCTCTCCTATCATTTGCCAAAAAATAAAAGGGGAGGAAAGTGGTGTTCAAGAAAAAAAGCAGTACAAAAGGTGATTAAGAGATATTAAGAGAGTAGTTTAGATGAAAAGGACAAAGATTAAGAAACACCAACGGTTTCCTCACCAAAAAATTAAAAAAAAAAAAGGATCAAGAAGATGATGAAGAAGCTCCAATAGTTTAAGCTGAACTTTAACAAGTAGTTCTTAATATAATTATCTTCTCTTATAGCTAAAAAAATGTTATTCAAGAACGTTGAAGATAATAATTATGGGCAAATGACATTTAAACGGGTGTGCTGCAGTGGTTAACAAGGGCAGATGTTCTGTCCAGGATTTTCCATCCAGGACACCATGGAGGTTCACATGGAATAAAATGGGCCGGACTTTGAAATTTTAACAAAGTCCCATCCATTTTATTCCATTTAAAGCTCCATAGTGTCTGAACGGGAAATCCTGGACAGATTGTGCACAGATTTTGAGTGCACAGAATCCAACAATCAAAACGAGGATGCTAACAATTTTTTAGCAGATTGAGTTTAATTGAAGGAAGGTTAGAGAGCAGGGTCGGTACCTAACGTTCAAGAGGGTTGGTGGGTACCAGAGAGTTTACAAACAAAAAGGCACATTGGTATTCTCCCCAAGTAAAAATTAAAGGAAGCAACTGTTCTGTGATAAAAATGCCTCTGTAGTGTATAAGGTGAATTAAAAACATACATGTGTTATTTTTGGGGGTAGAAGGGTCCAAAAAAGTGTTCAGTTGAAAAGTAGGTGGTCAATAAAAGACATCAAATTCAAAGACTGTCTGCATTGACACAGACCTCTATTATCGTGCATTGATCAACAGATGATGGATTTTTGAATTTGGTGTCTCCTTCTGAGCACCTACTTTTTTCATCTGAACACAATACATGTTAGTTTATCATTCACCACACACACTACGGACACTTTTTCACCACAGAACATTTTCTTCCAATGGCACATATTTAGAGGGAGAGGGAGAGAGAGAGAGAGAGAGAGAGATTGAGGAATATGAGCTACAATTGACACTAAGAATTTTAAATAGCAGCATATCTACCTAACTTTCATTTTCAAATCTAATCAAATAGAAAAGTATGATTTGTTTCTTTTATTTGATCTGTAAAATTCACGTAACAGAAATTCTGAAGTGTATTTCTTATTCTCAAGACGACTTCTTTCCCTCAATTAAAAAAGCTTGGTTTTTAATAACAAGTTAGAAAAGTCCAGTCTGGTGGCCAATAAAAGTTAGTTTTCTCGACAAAATTTTTTCAAGAACGTCTGGTTGCCCGATGTAAACGTTTATGCAAATGAGCTTCCCATTAACTGAACTTTTTGGTATGGCCAGACGGGCCTTCATCATCACAGCAGCTAGAAGCGGGTCCAGCTTGAGCCACAGCTAACCTCAAGAACCCAAGCAGGCAACACCACTTTCCACTGTTCACCTTACCCCTTTCCAAAGATTTGACCTTGGGTCTGCCTCAGCCCCAGAGCACTGGGGCGTTGGCCCCATTCACTAAGCTAGTTATCTTTATTTATAACCAATAGGAAAAGGTTATGTACTGATGCAAAAGAGAGGCGTAAAACAGCCTGCAGCACAATGCCAACAGGAGAAGGTTTCTGGACTGATTTAGAAGAGAGACATACAATAGTAAGCGGAGAGGATCCTGTCCGGCCTCCTTATGGCCTGTTAGGACATGTATGGTCTAATAGATTGACACGTCTAACAGGTCACAGATCACCAAGACCAGCAAAATTGGTGGTTTCAATACTTCCTTTTTTGGTGACGTGCCAATCTATTAGACCATACATGTTCTAATAAGCCATAAGGAGGCCGGAATAGCAAGTTGTTATAACAAACTTTGGAGCTTCTAGAACATAGTTATCTCACAGCCAACAGCCAAGAACTAGAAATCCTCAATTTATTAAAAAAATTTCACTTGCCTATCTATTTTCTCATTTGTCACCATATTATTTGTGCACAACTATTGCCCATAATCCTCCATTTTGCATGAAAATTATAACACGTAAGTATTTCTTCTTATTATTATTAATTTTTTTTGATAATCAAGTATATATATATATATATATATATATGAGAGACAGAGAGAGATAAGGTCTGAAATCCTCTATGCCACCCCCTTTGTGAGCCACTCAATGGCCACACAAGGGGGATCAACTCTGTTTTTGAGAGGTCACATCACTTCCAAAAAGTAAATTGATTCCTCTTCCTCGTGTGGTCATTGAGTAGCTCACAAAGAGGGTAGTGTAAAGGATATCAGCCCGATGAGTAGATGATGACTGTACATGAGCAGTCTCACCAGATGAATATCGTCTGTGCCACCTCCCTTTGCAACGCTCAAGAGTCAAGACAAGGGGGGGAATCAATTCACTTTTTGGGGGTGAAGTGACATCTCTAAAAGTGAAATGATTCCTCCCTCTGCCTCGGCCCTCGAGCGTCACAGAGGGGGCATTGCAGATAATATCAGGCCCATCAAAGTAGGTCTGATATCAAGTGCGACACCCCCCTGATGGGACACTCAGGAGAGGGAATCAAAAACCTCCATGATTCTGCCCTCCAGTGTACCATCAGGGGGCATGGCACATACGATTTCATCCCATCAAAGTACTAGTCATCCCCTATGAGACATGGCAACAACACCTTGCTAGGTGGTCAACCACACGTTCGCATATTGCTTAACATGGGCAACACTAAAAAGAGAGAGCTGATAATAACAAAACAGTCTTGATGAGACTATTGACAGCTTTGAAATGAAAGTAGTGACTTCAAGAGAGTTACTTTCCAGAACCACACGCCAAGCCCCCGACATGCATTATGGACAGATTCTGTGCTCACAGAAGCCAAGCCGCACACCAAGCAGCCAAACAGTTATAAAAACAATTGAAAATTGAAAATTTCTTTTCGTTCCTATCTTATCTATTCAATTCAAGGCATAAAAAATAAAAATAATAAAATCAGAGAGGAAGAGAGAGAAATCATGAAAGGTTTTCCTTCTTCTCGTTCTGCATGCAGCAAATCCTTTACAAACATAAATTTAAATGAAACACTTAAATCTACTAGAACAGTAGTAGCGGAGAGGAGGAGACCCATTTGCTTTTGATCTCCAACTCTACACCCACCACTATACCTACTTATCCTTCTCTCTCTACAAACCAACCTATAAAAATAAAATCAGACCGCAAATTATGATTAAACAGTTTACCCATTTCTAATTATTCTCCCTATCCAACGGTTGCCAAGAGTTTGCCTTCTATTTTCAGGCTCTCTTGTTATCTACATATATTTTTTGTGCGCACGGCCTTATGCTATGCACCTTTTTAAACTGGTGTCTCCGGTTACCGGTCCGTCAATTGCAGACCTTGCTGGTTTCGCCCGAGGAAGAAGAGATCTTCATCCATGGCGCCTCAAAGTCAGTCATTTTCATCTCCTTCAAAGGTGGCCCTCCTATTCCCCTCTCCTCACGGCGCCTCTTGTTCCCTTTCATTTTCACCCAGACTCCAAACAGCTTCAAGCGATCTTCTCCTCCTCCTCCTTTCACGTCATCGTTTTCGCCATCATCTTCATCGCCGTCGCACATCTCCGCCAATCGATCACGGCTGGTCCGATCGCTTCCTTGTATCATGATGCGATTGATCTCATCAGGTGACACGTTCACGTACTTGGAGAGGAAAGCTATGAGCTCCTCGCATTGCTTCTTCGCTTGTGCTAGCTCCGAGCTGAGCATCTGATTGTCCTTCCTCAGTTTCTCGTTCTCGTCCGATAGATCGGAAAACGCCGTCGCAGTCGACGCATGGTGTTTCGAGTCGGGAGAGCAGGTGGAAGTGGATCCCAGGTCTTCCCCTGAAATCTCCGGGGACAAAGTACCGTCGCCGCCGTTGGCCTTTACCCCGGCAGGAACCTGGACCGTCGACGCTGGAACCGTTTTCCGGCGGTGGATTTCACAGAGAAGCTCTTTTTCTCCTCTCCTAAAAAACTCGTTCGCGAATTCCCATCTGTCCGGCACGATCTTCCGGAAGCCCTGTTCACATATTAAAGTATGCATGACTGTCCATATTAATCACTTAAAAAAAAAATAAAAAAATTTAATATTAAAATATATTTTTACGAAAATCTTAAATTAGTTGTTAAACCTAACATTTATTATTCTAAATCGAGAAAACCGAACAAGACGGACCAGATGAAACCGGGCAACATGCGTTCATCCTAGTCAAAACTTGGCCAAGAAGGGACGGAGTTCTGGGCTGATATCTCTGAGTTCAAACTTTAGAGAGCTAAAGATGCCAGAAGAAGGGTGTGTCTGTAAATTCAAGGACCAATGGAGGGTTTTTTAGTAAATACATGGTAGCTACTAGTATTTACTACCAAAACGCTCGCTGATTTAGTACTGGCGTGAGATCACTCCAGTCTCACTTGAGATGTTTGAAACTCGATATCTGATTTTACGTAGGACCTCGCCACCCTGTGCGACAGCTGTATTCTACCAAAAATGCCGTCCTCTGTCATTTCAGAGGAACGAGGGGTACATACATACAGCAATTTTGCTGTAGTTTTTTATAGCATGAACGAAAACAAGGGTATTTTGTCTCATAACAGAAAGGCGAAAGGCAAGCTTATGTCTTGTCTTGAACTTTTGTTGTGATCTTTCGTTGATGCTACAAAAAGACACAGAAAATTTTGATACAGGCATTCTCAAGAGGCTCTGTATTGAAAGAGAAAAGGCAAATAATCAGGGCCAGGATCGTAATCCCGGTAAAACCGTCGGATTAGAACCTTTTCGCTCAAATATTCTAAGCAAAGGGTCCCTTTCTCTGTCTTTAGTGTTTTTTTTTTTTTTTATTAATTTCGGAAATATCGAATATTCTCCCAAAGAAAGTTAAGCATTTCTAGAAGAATCTAAAGGACACAGTACGGTCGCCGGAATAATCCGGAGCACCGACCGAAGGTCCCCAAAAATGGGAAGGAGAGAAGGGGGTGTGATCCATTCACTTACATAGGTGTTAAGTTGGCGGACGAAGCTGGAGAAGTTGTTGTGCTTGAAGTAATTAGGGAGCAAATCTCTGGCGAAATCTGCAGTTTTCCAGACGACGAAGGTTGTGCCGCTGCTGCTCCATGATATCACATCGTCCGTCTTTGGATCCTCCACCAACTGATACGTCTTCGTCAGGAACGGTGCCGGAACCGATCTATGCGCCATACTCTTTTCTTTCTTTCCACCCAATTTACCCTTTCAACAATCCCCGATTAACCCCAAAAAATTAAGACCTAAGAAAAAACCTACAAACGAAGACTTTTGCGAAAATTTCTTTTTTCCTTTTTTCTTTCTAAAGTTTCCTAAATTGTTACTGGAAGAAAGTAAAACTAAAAAGAAGAAGAGCAGTCAAGAACTCCCAACCCCAACAATAAAACCCAGAAACCAACAAGCCAGAACTTTTAAGAATCCAACAAGATCTAGAGAAAACCGAACCGTCAAAACGACCCTCTCTTTCCATTACTCTTCTTGAAGGCGATGGAGTCGAACTCATTTCGGTTCCAAAACCACGAGATTACGACCATAACTATTAACTTTCTCCAAGAAATCCGTTCTGGGTTCGTAGAGGAAGAGAAGACTCTGGGAGAGAATCCCAACTTAATAAGCAAAATGGGTTCTGAGAAATTTCGCGAAGACCTCGCGAAAATGAGGGGTGAAGAGACGTAGTTTCAGTTGGTTTTCTCTACACGCTTTGTCTAAGAAGGAAAAAAGTAAAGAGGCCGGGCCTGCTGCTTCTGCTTCTTCTGGAGAAGCTTCGTTTACATCTGGAAGAAATTTCGGCCCCTTTTCTGATTTGTACACGTGGTGAGTATCGATTAGTCTTTCATTTTTTTCAGGCGTTTCTTCCAGACTTTTCTACTTTTCTGGGGGAAAAAAAAGAAAGTCTCTCGCAAATCGTAATATGTAACATGCCGTGCTTTTCTCACCAAACGCTTTCTCTCTCTTTCTAGCTTTGCTTCCAGTTTTGAATAAAAAAATCGTTTTTTTTAATTATTTAAGAAGTAAATGTTCTGTCCAGGATTTGGTGTCCAGGATGCTAGGGAACATCATATAGAATAAAATGGCTTGGAGTTTAATGAAATTTCAAATTCTCATCCATTTAATTCCATAAGGGGACTCCTGGTGTCCTCGACACCATCCTAGACACCAAATCCTCGACTGGATATTTTCTCCCTTTTATTTAATATTCTTGGTGGTGTGAGCGAGCTTGCAGAGCTTCTACCTGGTGCGAGCTGCAATGTTGGAATTTTGTCACCGGTTGAATTGACTTCTCAGCCGCTACCCCTATCGCCGTCTGAATCGCCGTTACGGTGTTCGTCTGGACGACGTTTTTCATGGATCTGATATAACGGTAGAACCTTCGATAGTCGATACCGTCCAATCTTGACGGCATAAGACCTCGGTTTTAGAACTTATCTGTTTCTTCCTACGTGTCCTACAGTAGCAAATTATCTGTGCCCAACATTATTGTGACCAATGTGCGATCACATTAGGTGATGTCTTTTTTGGACATCAACCTTTTGAATTGAGGATCTTTTTGACGCTTTTAACCTCATATTCTTTACGTGTCAGTCTATGGTGTGATCACACCAATGACGATCACAGATTATTTGCTCCCTTGTCCCACCGTCCACTCTATCTTGGCTTTCCTGTTACTAACTTTCTGCAAAGCAAAGAAATGTTGAAGAGTAGAGATGGTCGTTGATTTATATATCATCTGCGCCATCCCCCCCTTGTGCCACTCTCAAGGGTCACACAGGGGGGAATCAATTCACTTTTTGTAGGTGAAGTGACATCCCAAAAATTGAATTGATTCCCCCTCTTGTGTGGTTCTCGGAAGTCGCAAAGGGAGGTGGCTTAGAGGATTTCAGGCCACCATGTTAATGAGTGGGACGGTTTTATGGGACCTGAGTCACCCGCGCTACTAAAAGGGTAAAAAGGTGTTAGAAAAGGTTTTCTAAGAATGGATAAAAAATGCTCACCTTAACGAATGCTAGCCACTGCTCCTTGTCAGAAAAGTGAATAAGCACCCCTCCAAAAAGTGAAAATCACTTTTCAACACTGATGCGTCCACCTCTGACAAGGTGCAGTGATGAGCGTTTGTTAAAGGAAGTGTTCATAAACCGATCCTGTGGTTCTTACATTTCCCTTCTCTAGCATTTCCTTCTATGTTAGCTACATGAAGAGATGATGTGGCTGATCTAGACCGTCTATCATAAAAAAGATTGTTTTGATTGATCACCTATCTCATATCGTCGTCTATGTTTGATGTATATCTCACCCTATAATGAACTATTCCAACAAGAAGAAGAAAAATGTAAATTACCCAATGCTAGTCCCATAGAAGGTGGACGAAAAACCTTTCGCTTTTTGTACAAAGTAATTGTTCACCCTACTTAAACCCGTGTTACCAAAAGAAGGAAAAGGTCATTATCCAATGCTAGTCCCATACTTAAAGGTTCTGGAAATGGTGGATGAAAAACATATCTAACATTTGGCCTTTTGTACCAAGTGATTGTTCACCAGACTTAAGCCCGCGTTTTCTTGCCGGATAATCCAAGCAATTACCATTGCACTAATAAGATATCATAGCTGATAAGGGATGTTTTGGTAAATGGACATGTATTATGTACAGCATAATTAGTTTAACACCCTCCTTTGAACTATGTATTTACTGAAATACCCTATGTCAGACATCATTGATTGGTACTAGCATGATATCTCTCCAAATTGACGATGAAAGGAACTGCTACTCCCCTCCCCTACTAACACCAACTTTTAACATTTCTAATTTCTTCGAGGCAAAGGTTTTGTCTTTGTGTAATTGTCGTAAATTTAAAGCTGCAGTGATGAGGTTAATTGTCACATGGAGGACTGATATGGTAGATGCAAACTGTCTACATTATGAGAGGCTCTCTAGATTAGTCACATTAATGGTTTATTTGTCCACGTAGTTACTCGCGTCTAGCATTTTATGGTGCATTTCTATGTGAACAGTACCTCTTAAATAGTCCCGACCATGGTTTTTAAAATGGATCTTTTTGCCATTTGTGGTATACCCGGCAAGGTTTTTCTTCACTCAGCATAAAGAACACCGAGGTCAAGGAGTTACACTCGCTTCCAAAAAGTGAAAATCACTTTTGACACTGATGTTTCCTCCTGTTTGAGCCTCAGCGGAGGCTAGGGGTCGGCGTATAAAATCCAAGCTGGGTAGAGTGGGATAAAACTTGTCAGGAGGGAAGCGGTTGATCTGAGGATCATCTAGACCCTTTTTGGAAATACATCCTCCATGATCGAAATTGATGTGATCAATGTGTGACCACACTAGCTAGGGCTTGACACATGGTGTGTTAATGGCTAAAAATATAGAAAAGGTGTTCGATTCACAAAGCAAATGTCCAAAAGGAGGTACCAAATTCAAAAAGATATCACAAGTCAGTCTACAGTGTACGCATCACACATTACTCACAGAAGATCCCCCCCGCCCAAACCTATTGGGGCTCTAACTCAACTGCCACTTATTAGAATCGTGTCAAAGAAGCAACCCAAAAGTGGGCCTCTTTTTTTTTTTTTTTTTTAATTAGAAAACACATACAAAAACCGGATGGGATTTGGTGCGATCCCTTAAAAACGCCTAAAGTCGGCCTTGCATCAGGGGTGGACACATCATCACCGGAAAACTGATTTACACATTTGGGGGGTTGATTTTCATTTTTTGGCACTGAGGTGTCCACCCCTGATACAGGGTGGGCCTTAAGTGTTCTTTAAGGGGTCGCACCAAATCCTCAGGAACAAAGAACACTCTCCTTAGCATTGTTTATTATTGGGTTGAAGTTTAAAACATTAGGAAAGGGACACATGGAAAATTTTGGGTCATTTATGTTGGGTTAGGTAACCTTGCAAAGAATGCATTCTCCTATTTTTTTAATTCTTTCCAAGAGGTAAAAAAAAAAATAAAAAAGGAAAAAAGAAGAAGAGAAGAATGCTTTCTTTAGAAGGTTACCTAACACACGCTTTTGCTAGTCTACAAAACTCATTCTAAACCAAAATCCATAATTAAGAATACCAATGTAAAATTAATATTTTCAAGTTCAACCAGTACATAAGATTTCAGAGGAAGCTTCAATAATTTATTTATTACTACATATGAACAGTCTTTGTTTTGAAGTAATAGGGATTTTCTCACCATTTTTTCAGTTTGAGTTACCTAGCCGCGTTGTTCTCATGGCAACAAAGATAACAAAAAACCCATGTAAACAACTAAACAACAACAACAACAACTATGTAAAATAAAAACCATGTAACATTCATTAATCACCTTTGTTTAATGTTAAGTATGTCTCTATTGACTAGAACAAATAAAAGTCTATTAGTTAAAGCCAAAAATGAGTACATCAATGGGACCCTTATGTTGCTATATCAAAGGCTCAATGCTGGCAGTACGACTCAAGTCGATGATTAATTTGCAATTTGCAACAATGTGACCATACATAAGAATAATTCTCCTTCAAGAAAAGTAAACGAGCTCTCATTGTCCAGGAATTATTACTAACGCACATATTCATAAGTCATAATCAAACTTCAAAGAAAAATATAATTATACCCAATTTCTTATTCAAGTTGATTAGTTTTAAATTTCCTTTTATCTAATGATAATCTTTTATTTTATCTCTAGTTATAACTAAGTCCTAACAATATATATAACTCATTAAAAATAAATAATACATACAAACTTGTCTTTTTTTCTTAATCAAAACATTTACCATTTCTTCTCTCTATGTTCTATGATAACGAAAACCGAACCATGATTTATATTGCCACATAAAGCTTATAGATTCGGTCGAATGTGTGGAGCTTAACTTATGGGTGCTCGGCGAGTTACGATTGCTTGGAGTAATTATTTAAACAATCTTTGGAGTAAAGAAAAATATTCGACTTTTTATCCGAGATAATCCATCATTTAACATACTCGACTTTCTAATTTAAATTTCAAATACTATTACCATTTATTTTCAATCTGCTAAGATTTGATTATATTAAACCACTTCAATGGAAGTCCTTTTCTACTGTTACAAACAGCGTAACAGTTCGGTTGAGTGTGTTTACCTGAATTGAATGGTATGTCCCCATATGCAACCACGAGGTCATAGTTTAATTTCCCATCTTACCTAAAAAATTAAATTGATTCGCGTGAATCAGAAGTAATATATTGGAGTTGGATGACCAATTCTGCACTGTGAAGGCAAAGATCATAAAATGGGGCTTTCGTTTCAAGTCTTGAGTGTACTTTGAGCCTTTTAAACCATATAAAAATGTAGTATTTTTCTTGGTTGACAGTCATTCATCTTCTTGGATTGAGTACCTTAGTCAAAAGCTACGTACAAAGAAGCTATTAGATTGGGGTTTCTAAATGCTCGTCAAGGGGTGCAGAGGTTTTGAATTTTGTCTTGACTTTTAAGGACAAATAGGTTGATTAGTTTATCTGGGTCAAGTTGTTCTGTTTTCTAATGTGAATTGGTTTTAAGATTTATTGACTTTGTTAATTGGGTCATACCAGGAAAAAAACTTGGTTTTAAAACTCAAAATCTAGACTTGTTCAAAACTCTGCTTAGTCTAATGGATCTGTTATGACAAAATGGAATGGATTCGGGTGGGATAACAGTAATGTAAAACAAAACAATAAAACAGAAATGCTAAAGAACAATCATACAAAATACAAAAATTTATATAATTTGGTAAAATTGCATACATCCACGGGCAAGTATGATCAATAGCTTTCACTATAACGAATATTATAAACTACAGAGAATTCTCTCAAAACCCGCAATGAACTCCCCCTTTTACAAAGTCTTATGAACATGACTATTTATGATGGCACGAATCCCTGGAACCCTACTGTATATTGTGTGTTAAAACCCTAAAATACTTATACACACAAAAAAGTTGGAGCTGAAAAGGGCAAAAACGGATCTATTTTCAGTTCATTTGGATCACTCTCTTGATCCAATAAAATAGGCTACACTTTGGACTGCTTTCGAGTTGAATTAAAGACAACATTACAACAGGATCAACAAGTCAGGTGAGTCAAAACTTGAAAATTAAAACAATCAAGATAATTACAAAAAGAATGTAGAAAAGTACAGAAAAAACAAATAAAGATCAGAGAGAAAATACAATTAGAAAATTGTGCTCCTCAAAAAACACAAGGAAAAGAAAAAATGAAAACTAAAACTGAGTAGATTATTCAATTCACCTAGTAACTTGACTGAGTATTGTGTCAAAGCCCGAGTTAGAAGGGGTGAGTTTACACACAGGTTTATCTGATTATTTCAGTTTGAAGTTTGAAATGACATGCAAGTTGAGAATTCAAGGTCAGTGTGGACCTATAGGTAGGGTGAACCCATGCAAGTCATGTAAGTTGATCACTTCCTTGAACCAAAGTCACAAATCTCTTTCTGAATTGCTATTATAGAGCACGAGAAACATCTTGTACCATGACCTTGAAAGGGTGAGGTAGGGATGTCAAGCACCAAGGTGGCAACTTGTCTTACGTATCGCTTTGTGGGGCTTTCACTCTAGGCTATACCGCATGCATCCAAAGTGGTTTTGTTTGATCCTCAACCCCATTATACAACAAAACCCAGATTGAGCCGGTGAATGGTTACCCACCTAAATAAAAAGAAGTAAAATAAATAAATAAAATAAAAATAAAGAAGAGAACCGGTGAATCAGTCAACTAGTAGGTTAAACCCCTGTTAACACCAAAATCCTCATCGTCTGATGGCCTGGTGGCTACCAAAGAAAAGTATAAAATTATATATATATATATATATGAGAGAGAGAGAGAGAGAGAGAGAGAGAGAGAGAGAGAGAG